>VYZX01018428.1:271223-318188 GCA_013401335.1 Brachypteracias leptosomus
AGAAAAAAAAAAAAAAAAAAAGACGGCAAACACCTCTTATTTCCCAGTGATATAAATACAAACCAAAGCTTTAATGACTTGAAGTGGCTGGAATGATAGACGATGATTTCACCTTGCCTCTGAAGCCAACAGAAGGACTGACACCAATGGCAGGTGAAGAGTCAGGGCTTTCTCACTGGAGCTACACCCACCCCCACGCTATGGCCAAGCAATGAAATAAACCCCTCAATAACCTGCACGTTCACTGCAGGCACTGTGCAACCCTCCTTTCGCGTTAAGCAATGAAAAGCAAGAGCAAAGAAACCACTCATTCACCATCTCACCTGGCTATCTTGTCGCTGCAGGACATGGTAAGTAGCCTCTCTCCTTGCAGTACTCCATCCCACGTCTGGATGGTGGTGGTGGAGCGCACAGGGATGGTCCCTTCCCCAGATTCTATCTTTGTCCGCAACTGGCCTCTCGCTTTGCGGTTCGGGTGCCTGTCCCCTTGATCTAAATAATGACAAACACCACTTACAATCAGCTGAGGAACATTCCCAAAGTGTTTTACAGATAACATTGCAATAAGAAGGATCAATAAAAGGTATTTGCCTGCATAACAATTTCTATTGCTCCTTGCAAATTAGCTACAGCATCAGACATCTCTCACAAATGCTGTCTTCTAAAACCCACTTGCAACTGAACCAAGCTTTTCCCAAAGGAGCAGTTTGCAGCAGGCAGCTCTTCAATTCTCTTCTGTGCATCACAGAGCTAGAATGAAGTTAATGGACAGATGAAGAAAGGGGCAGGCAGGCCACCACCATTAAGAGATGGACCTACGTAGGGATGTCCCTACTTGTGTAGGGAGGTTGGACAAGATGACCTCTAGAGGTCCCTTCCAGCCTGAAACATTCTATGATTCTATGAAACAGTTGGGTTAGTCTGTACAAATACTTGCTGACTGACTGGCTTATCTCAGCTAACATTCAGCCTCTTCAAGACCACAGGGTGGATCAGTCTACGCTTAACTTCTAGCACACAGCTGAGATTTTTTGTGAAGAGATCTTTGTCTAACGCACATCTAAAAGGAAAGACGACACCTAGATTTTACTGTGCCACTTGTACATGCTCAAAGAATACTTTAAACTCCCCTGCTTGAGGAGGACTGCTCTCATACCCTCTTGTGCTGCTTCATGTGGTGAGAAAATCCTAGCATCGCCACAAGGAGATGTGCTGATGTAGAGATGAAACTGCACATTCTCCTTCAGCTTAAACCCGCCTCGCTCCGATCTGATAAAAATGGATTTTTGCTGATCTTCTTTATTGCTGAAACAGAGAATGAAGCTAGAGTCAAAACTGACATTAACATGTAAACAACCATAAGCTGGGAACTCTTAATAGGTGTTCAAAATAAACACAGGATGTCTGGAAATTTTATAGTATAAATCTAACAGTTATTACAATCAACAGAATTAAAAGGCTATTGAGACAAGAAATAAAGAGCCCTTGACATCCCCAGATGTTAAGAGTTCTCAGGCACTTACCAGCAAACGAAACACAACCATCCTTTAGCCCACTTGAGATTATTTTGATTTACATGTTTGCAGTTTACAAAACAATGTCCAACTATTTTTCCTGTCCTCCCCTCTCATGATTGACACCTGACTGAATATATGTTTTGTTACAGTCAAACTTTGGGGCAAAGGGCCTGAGTTCTAAAGTAAACATCCTAATGCAACTGGAAATAAGGAAATAATTAAGACAGGTATTTTAGACAGACACCTTTGAAGCTCCATGTGATCAGCTCATCCTCCAAAAGGAGGAGACACCTTCCAGCTTACCTTAGATAAAGCTCAAGTTGTGTATACAAAAACTTAAGCAGGCACCGGCGAGAGATAATTTCTGCATGGCAATCATTTAATGCAAGCCCACGATCACTCATGTATTCCCCGTTGATGCATTTTGTTCCTGTAGAAACACTTATTACCAGGGCATCTTTCACATCTGTACCTGCAAAACACAATTTCACAAAGAAGATGCATTTAAAATCACAAATAATCTAGCAAGTGATCTTCTTGCAGAACCCAAACAAGGCTTTTTTGTTGTTTTGCTTCTCTAAAAAAAAAAAAAAAGTGTTCTTTGGATACTTTCTTTACAGAAAAAGCTTCACTCAGCCATACCCTCCCTGTACCAGTACAGGCTGTAGTTCTTGTCAGCTCTTCACGTTGGAGTTCAGACAGTTAGAATTGAAAACCTTCAGGGAAAATTGCTGCTTCAGGAAGAGTTATTAAAGCCTGAGGTCGAATGACAGTGCTTTTTTCCTTAGCCCCAGGTACCCAGCTAGCTTCCAGCATGTACCTCCTGGCCACCTTTGCAGATATTCACAGTGACTTTAGAAATCTGAAAGGCATTGATTTATTAAAGCAGCAATAGGTTATGGAAGAGTATTAAGCCAACAACAGAAAAGGTAAGACTACTGAATGAAGAAGTTTAAATGCTTAAACCACTCTAAAACTTACCAGCAGTATAACACTTCTAGAAGTGTAGTTCTTGGTATTAAAACATTCTGTACAATAGAATTTTAAATCTATTTGGGTTTTTTTCTATACAGAGAACAGTCTTTATCACAGAAAAAAACCCCAAGATCAGCTGCATGAAGAATTCAGAGACAGGTCAAAATGTTACATCCCTCAGAAAAAAAAAAAGCCCCAACAAGCCACACTAATTCGTCTGAAGCTCTCGAGGTCTCACCAGCAGAGGTAGATAGTGGCCAAGCCCTGCCAAATACCTTCTGCTGTCTTCCTCCCACAGAACAATTACAGCAGTATGGAAAAGCAGAAAAAACACTTTCAATGCACCCCAAGCGCTTAAGAGTTGAGGATCCTCCCATAACCACCTGGCTGCACAATGGCAGTGCTGATGCAAGCAGTGTAACTAGTAATTAGCAAGGAAATTGATAATTGAGTAATTAAAAAGGTAATTGAGACATAGACTGTTTAAGCTCTCACTCCTGATGAAATATATGGCTTTAAAAAAAAAGAACCTGAGCCCAGCTGTCCCCTCCTGCCCACAGGGTTGGAGGAGAAGACTATGGAGAAGAAGTAGGAAGCCACTTCTTTCTCTAACACAAGGCTGTGCAATGGGCTTATCTAATTCCAGGGGTTCCCCAGACAGGTATCCATGCAAAGATGGTTTCTAATTCTGTGTAAAGCTATTTTTTCAGTTCATCAAAATGTATTTGCACGTTAATTAAATCTTATTCTTTGGTCACATGGCTCTTCTGGGAATTGTGGACCCAGGACTGAATTACAATAAAAACTTATTTAATATGACAAAACATATTAAATAAAACTACAGCATGTTCCTCACAGTGCTTTGCATTTGGGGCTAAAGCAAAGTTGGTACCACATTAATGTTTTGGAATGACAGGCCCAAAATTGAATGTCTCATCAAGGATTCAGATGGACTGAAGGCCAAGACAAATTTTACCATGAGGAAAATTCAGCAGCAGTGTGGTCACAGATCAGCTCAGGGCAGGAACTTCACTGCTTTGGGTGACCTGGCAGAGCACAGACCTTGTGCCAGCAATCAGAGAACCACAACACTACTGCTGCTTGTACAAACACACCAGTGTCAGCTGCCACAACATAAACTGCTTTCTTTAAATATTTTTACTAAGATGACTGAGACGCAAAGCACTAAGAATAAAATATGGCAAGAATAACTCTAACAAAGTGCAAAACCTTAAAAACCTGGAAAACAAGCATAATTTCTTACATAGCATGCCAAAAGGCAAGAATGCCATCTGTGTGACCAATGTGGTGAAGTTTATTTTAGATTTACTTTCAAAAAGTTGCACAGCTAATTTTAAAAGGTACATGTATTTTGTAGACCATGAGTTATCTCAGTCTCAGGCAGAAGACAGGAACTCTGTGGAAAAAGAAGTATGTGCAGGTCTAATTTTCCTGTAATTATCTTTAGCCAAGACTTAATTGCTCTATTCAGTGCACCTTGAAGATTAAACAGTAAAAATATATTTCAATTCTGGTTGACTGAACAAAGTTTCCTAGAATGCAAACAAAGTTCTTGTATTTAAGCAGTTAAAATAGTACCTCTGTTTTGTTTTTTTTTTCTTTACCTGTTGTCATGACAATTCCAGCAAGGACTTTTCTACGTGCATGTGGAGATGTGAAATTTTCTGTCAAATCACTGAATTTATCTACAACCAAGCGTGCAACAGCATCAGCTAAAACCTGTAGGATCACACAGAAATGCACATTAGAAAATCAAACAAATAATTTTAAAAATATTGCAGCATTAGATTATAAGGTTTGAACTTTTAAATGATTTGACGCAATAAATTAAACGAGTTTTTGTTCATTTTAAAAATGGACATTGAGGCATCAGCAGCATGTCAAGGAGGTGGCTGGGTCCAATTTTCAGGCACACTGAGCACTCACAGCTCTAAGCAGAGCTCTGCGTGCTCCATGACTACCAAAGCAGGGCCAGAGAGCCCTAAGCCCAGCATCAAAGCACCTCATATTCCTGATCATTATGAACATTTGATGCTCAGGAGAACCAGTGGGTAGACAGACAAGTCTATACTTTCATGCTCAAGCCTCGAAACACATCGTTTCAGTATGCTCAACATTGGATCCGACAAGAAGATTGAAGTGCAAAATCCAGGCTCCTCAAAACGTGTAAACTTTTTATAATAATAAAAATCATTATCTAGCTATTACATAAATAAGAATGATCTGTTTAAACACTTCCTTTGTCTTATTTTCACAAGACATATACAAATGCAAGAATAGAAAACACCTATAACATAAAGTAAGCTGACTATCCATATTTATGGGAATTAATGAATTATATGTTGGAATGATATATTCAGTATTACCTTTTTACTAGGTTTGAATCTGTTACAATCTCATTCTCCCGTGTACACTAAACAGTCGATTGCAATAAACTGCTTAGAGCTCTTCAGTACCTCTGCAGAAGCAGCCTTCCCAGATCTCCAATTATTTTCATTAATAATTTTGGTAACTTTATCTATATTTGAATATTTCTTTTACAGTTTCCCCCTGCTCCAGGCTGAACCAGCATTAACGGAGCAGTTCAAGTACAAGTAGCCATTGCAGTACTGGTTCTCACTCCATGTCTTCTGCTCAATATTTTGTTTCATTGTCTGTCCACAATGACATACAGGATAAATTGAATTTGCAACACAATCAGGTGAATGATTAAAAGTATTCTCTCTAGTGAATTTTTTGAAATTAATTTCATGTGCAGCTACATTGCCCATTTGTGTAGCTCAAGCTGCTTTCTCTCACAATAGTCCAGCTTTCACTAATCCAAATAACTCTGTATGTAAGTTTCAATATTTACAGTTCCATTTCTCTTATTTTTCCACCTCTGTGCATCCTGACTGATCAGCTATCCTAACTAAACAGTTTGAGGAAATATGGGAAATACCACTATAAAGCTTATATGGAGATTTTCCTAACAGAGGCCATCCCTGGCCTAAATAGGACACTTCCATCAGCAGATTCCTACCACGGGATGCAAACCATTTCCACCAGCAGACTTTACTGAAAGTCACCAAGTGCCCTTCTTTACTGGTGGCAAAGAGCGTATGACAGGGGCACACCAGGATGCATGTCACACCTTCACATCAAATAAGACTCTTCTTCCTGCAATACTTAAACAGTGGAACTCACTGCTACAAAGAGCTGTGGAAACTAAAAGATTACAGAATTTCAAGAAAGGGCTGAAATTCATGGGGCGAAAAAATAATCCATCAAGGACTGTCAGATGGAAAGACACCATTTCTGGCTGAAAAATCCCTGAGACAAGCTGCTGAAGGTTAGAAGCATATACTGTGGAACCACTGCTACCAATATGCCCTTCTCTCTTTTTTTTTTTTTTTTTCCAAGGCATTTGGTACTGGCCTGAGCACTTCCTTTAGTGACAGCACCATCCCACCTTTGAGAGAGGTGTGAAACCCTTCACAGTCTTCCTTAGGAAGCAGGGAGCGTCTAAGGGAAAAGGAAAAAAAGGAGAGAAAACAAGTGATCTCTGGGAGGCTTGTGGGTGATAAGGACATAAAAAATTAAGAAACAGGAAAGTTCAACAGAGCATCCACTGCTCCTGAGACATCCATCTTTGAGATATTCAAGGACATCCTTGTCTCATTTCCTGAGATGTCCAAGGTGATGCTCAGCAGCAGGACCAGCTCCGTGGATGGAGATGGCCTCAGCCAGCATCACCACCCCCGCAAACCTCCTACTTCCCAGTGCTGGGGCTGCTGGCAGGGATGTGGTACTTGGGGATGGGGATGATGTGTGAGAAGGAGCTTTTGCCTAGCCCAGCATGGCTCTTGTTGTGGTTGAATTCTCAACAGCACTCTTTGCCCTGGAAATCAGATTCGGACTTTGCACTAACAGTTTTCAAAAACCTGGTCACATCAACTTCCATGCTTCATCTCTAAACAAGTGACCTCCTTGTTTCAGAAGTGACTTTAAAGAACTGTTCACATTTCACCGTCTTCTCCAGTTATCATCACTTACCACCTCTGCAGATCTATGGCAAGCCATGCACTTAAACTGTTTTATGAAATTAATCTAAGTTTGCTGGAACATGCAGCTTTCTTCAATGAAAAAGAATAAAACCTGAAGGACACATTTTAGAGCCCCTGGTAGTTCCCATGGCTTATTGCAGAATACAGGACACCTCCTCGCCTCAAGGGGTGGGAGTGCAGGATGGTTTATCAATGTACACAGCATAGCTAACCATAAAAATGTCTCCTCTGTTTTGGAGAGGCAAGTCCCTATGAGGCAAGACTGACAACCTCTTCCATTTTAACACACCCACCGTGCTAAATGCACATGGGCTGATTTTTCAGCAGGGTATTTTCATCTGCTCTGAGGCACATGTGGAGTGACTTACTGGCTTTATCCCACTTTCCCAGCAGAGAGATTTTCCTCACCGCAGGCAATGTTGCTTCGGCCCTCACAAAAGGTCAAGCTGTAAGCAAGCAGATGAGCTTGCTTTGCCAAGACTGATTTTAAATGTACTAAACCACAGGATCAGCGCCTCAATAACCCACTCTACAGACCATAAGATTATAAGCTGATTTTATACGCTGACTTCTGATGTCTACTGCCCTTCTGTACCATTTGATAGCTTGGCACGTGTACTTCTGCATTTAATTTTCTCTGGTGCGCCTGCCGCTATCAGGAGGTGTGGAATCACAGACACACATTTCAGCCAACACGCAGGACCACCACTGGAACAGAGATCATCTCTCCTCTCAACTCCTCCTGCTCTATCCATTTTTCTCACAAGGGACCACAAACTAACACTCCAGCTATGGGGCAGGTTTTGAACCTGTCACCCAGGCACTCAATTCCAACATCTTCATCAACACAACCACACTGTGCTTTTACTATTTCCACTAAGCATTTGGTATTTGGATTTTTCCTCCCCTTGCACATTTCTAGTTTTCCTTTTTTTTTCCAAATCAATCAGCATTTTATTTGGTGTCTAGGTTACAACAAATCCTATCCTAATTTCCATCATTCCTGTACTCTCCAGTGTATGTGACTTCATCCACTTCAGGACTATCTCCAAATTTAACATCTTTACACATCCTGAGTAAACACTCTGAAAAAATAAAACAACTCACAGGGTTATATAAAGGAAAGGAAAATAAACAAAGCAGGACCCAAAAACATCATAAATGCTTAAATCCCTTATTAATCATTAATACATGCCAGACCAAAATCACTAATATGTAACAGACCTGGTATCACTGCAATAACTTGACAGCTAATTATAATTAAAAACAGAGAAATAAACCACAGCAAAGTGCAGAAAGGACAACATCCTGATGACAAGCCGATCAAGAGCCTTGGAATAAATAACTGATTTTCAATCAGATCTACATGAGGCAGTACCAGCAGCCTCCTCCTTCCCACCCAGTGTACTTGGCATTACTCCTAAAGCCCACTGGGCTCTCCTCCCCACCGGAGCAGCCTTTTTCAGTGCACAGCTCTAAGACAGGTGAAACACATGCTAATCCTGGAGCATGCTTTGTTGTGCACAATATGGGTACCAAGGTCAGCTTAGGAGCACTGGAAAAAATTGAAATTAGTGTTTGCATGGGTTGGGTTTTTGTTATTTAACACCATACACTAGGCTTGAATGCCCCATCATCCCATAAGCTCTTGGACAGCTACCTAGGACTCAGCCAAAACCTGATAAAGGGAAGTTGCTCAGAAAAATCCAGTGCTGCCCAGTAGTCTATCAAAGTCCCTTAAAGAAAAGAGGTTGTGCAAGCTGTTACACGCTGGGCTGCTGGGCAGAGAAACAACTTTACGCCTCTTGGAACGGCATCTCTTTCACACTTCACCTTGTGTTCTTTCCTACTTCCTTATTCCAGCTCCAGTTTTCACCATTTTACTGATTCAAGAACTAATAACACATAAATTACTGGCAATGAAGTTTTTTTGGTGTCTCGGGCCAAATCTACTTTTAATAGCACAGCAGAGAATGTAGTCTGAAATGACTGAATTTACTGGGGAAATCATAACTACCTGAAACAGCATGATCCTAGATTTGAAAATAAAGGAAACATTTATCAACAATGCAATTGTTGTGCAACATTAAATAAGAAAGTATATAGGAATTTCTAAACAACGTATATTGTCCATGCATTTTGAAAAAACAACATACTTAGAATAGTCACAACATCTGCTTATACTCTTTAACCCCACATTATTAAATCAGACGAGTATCTTATAATTTTAAAGAAATCTAAAACAATGTTTTTGAGATAGAAAAGGTCAAAGCCTTGAAATTCTCATAATAAACAAAAAGCTGCAAAAAAGTCACAGGCAAATATTTTAATTTAGACAGGCATATGATATCATTAAAAAGACCCAAGAGATGCAGTTGAAAGAGAGTAGTTGAACAATATTTACTGTAGTTTGACCAGAGAGAAACACAAGCAATCAAATAAGGGACAATTTCTCTTCATAAAAAAAAAAAAAAATAAATTAAAAGTTACCCCATTCTAGCTAACTGTCATATCAAAGAATAAATTTACTTAAAGGAGAACTGCACTTAAGACAAGCAAGACACGATTCAACCTTTCCTCAGCACACCTCACAATCCAAGCTGGCATTGCACTGGGCTTGGTGCTCTCCTACGTGACATGATCAAGGCTGAAATCGTCAGCCACAAAGCCTCCTCTCTGTGCAGCAGAATACAAAGAGTTCATGCAATTGTCAGAAGCTGCAAGTGGATAAATCACCTAATACATACATATATATATGCACACACAACTACAGAAGCAGAAAAATAGAAAATAGAAATGCTGTTCAAGTTGACTCAATATGCATTACTTGGCTACTCTTGGTCATTACCTGAAGACATCAACAAACTCAAAAGGGCTTCTCACCTGTGGCAAGTGTAACTGGAGCCCCTCGCTGGGAATGGGCTGCCGAGATGGGGTCTGGTCCAGTTGCATGTTAAATAAGGACGCCAGGGCTGATTGAGCGGCTCGAGCCTTTGCCAGCTTTTTATTCCTTCCTGAGCCTTCAAAAGTCTGACCATCCACTGCCACGGCCATAACAAAGTTTTTGGCATGGCTCTCCCCGCTCTCGGAGAGAAACTCGTACTTCAGCCCTGGTCGCAGCTCGTTGAGGATCATGACAGGGTTCTTCCCACTGGCAGAGGGGTAGGGTGACGGTGCAGGGAGAGGCGACTGTGAGAGGTTGCTGGCTACGGCTGACGAGGGCACACCGTAGTCCCCACTAGAGCTAAAGGACCCATCCCCGTTGGACCCGAGGTAAAAGGAAGCATCAGAAGGGACCGGCGTTTCAAACCCGTTGAAAAGGGTGTCGGGAAAGTCTGCTTGGTCGGAGGTGAAGTCCGTGTTGACTGACAGAGTCCTCCCCATGGCCAGGTGGGCTTCTGAGGCATTTGGGAACTGGACGAAAGACCGCAGAGCCTTCTCGGCAGCATGAAGCTTGGCTTTCTTTTTTGTTGGGCCAGAGCCCTCAAATACCTGCCCGTTGACTTCAACCGCCATCACGAACATGGGGGCATGGACCGGCCCCGTCTGGGAGAGGAGTTTGTACTGTAACCCGGGTTTAATTTCATTAAGTTGCATCAGGGCATTCTTTGGCAGAACGGGGCCGGGCGTTTTCTTCCTCTTCTTTGGGCGAAATTTGGAGTGGCCATTGTTGCCCTCCTCCAAAGGACGCTTTCTGCTGCTGCTGCTGCCACCACCGTTGGAGAGCTGCGTCCCCTCCCCGGCGCCTTGCCCGCCGCTCTCCTTGGGGGGAACGTTGTCCACATTGCGGTTTTCTTTAACATCAGTGCTGCTTGAACCTGCGGTGCCCAGAAAGAGTAACTTACAATGCCTTCGTTGCAGGACCTTGTAAATGCAAAATTTATAGATTCCTTTATCTCTCTTTGTAACTGGTTAAGTGATGTGTGCTCATAGGTTACATGTTGTGCAATACAACCACAGATAATAACGCGACACAACCTCTCAAGAATTCAAGAAGTAACACACTCAAGAATGATTTTCAAACTATACATTTGATACAATCATATAGCAACAAAACACTGCAGCTTTTTTTTTTTTCTCCATTTAAATCCCGTTGGAGCAAACTTTTACTCATAAGTTACATTTGGCTTGAAGAATGCTTTAAACCAGAAATATAAGTAGGCTATAAACCAAAGAACTACCATTAGTAAAATAAAAATAGATACTTAAAATCAGTACTAGGAGATGGGTATTTAATTCTACTTTATTCTTGTTTTATTCATGTTCCTTTTTTTTCTCCTCAGTGATTTTAGCTGCTCAAATTGAAAAATGCCATAAAACCTGAGCCACGAAGTCGTATGCAGTTCTTTAGTAGGCACCTTGACTGCAGAGTGTTTGAATGCTTTTGTTTCTCCTTAGCTAGTCTATCTTCTCCGAATTAAATTCTTTTTTATTCTTTTCCTAGGCTTTCATTTCACCTCACCCCAATTTGCTCAGGAAGTGCAGCTGCCTGCTGTGCCAACATGATCACAAGACTGTTTTACGTATTCCCCTTCTATTAAGAAACTGTGTTTGCAATTTACAAGCTATTCTGCGACTCGTTCCAAAGTAAGAAAACTGATGTCATAGAATTACAAACCCCAAAATCACGGTAAAATACTGTCTCTTAAGAATATGCAGAATATGAAAAGTGTGACAAAAGCTGCACAATCATAATGATGATATTTTAATGGGGAGGATGTGTGGGGGGAAGGTATGTAAAAGACATTGCAATAATAGTTAATGATTTATTTTCTAAAGTAGAAAGCTGAAGTACTGATATGTCAGGGGTATATTTAAAGAACTGCATTTGGTATACCTGCAAAGACCTAATTCTTACCCTGATAAAGAAACTAAGGAAATTAATTATTTGTGCTTTATATTGGCATTTGTGAATGTAAAGGCAAATTTAGTAGGTCAAGTATTTCTCACTCTTCTGTTCCAAAACTTCAAAATATCTATATTACATCTACACTGATACTAGGTGAAAAGAGAGCAAACTAAGCTGGAAGCTCTCTTTCACAGTGACAGCTTTCAGCCACACTTTAAGTCTTCCCTGAGGAACCCCCTACCATGCACACATCACTTCACCCAGGTTACAAAGCTGATGGAATGAGTACTAAATTTTCATTTATAACATCCTCCACCAAAAGCTCGATAGGTTACTCCTTTCGGTGCTCAAAGAGAAAAAAAAAAGAGGGAAAAAAAGGTCAAAAGAAAAAGCCAAAGTAGGAACACATTCTGTTAAATCACAGTAGCACAACAAAGGATTGTACAGTACTGAACATTAAATTCCGGTCAATTAAATTCGGTCAAATATGAAACACTAAATATTCTAGCAATGAAATGCTTCAGAAATCTGCTAAATTTAGTAAAGTATTTCTTGGAACATTTGGCCACAAATCAAACTGCCTGCAGAATGCGTGCTATAGGGCCACAACTGTCAATATACAGCATTCATGCATATATATGTATATATACACACACACACATAATCTAAGGACAATAAAGTGAATTTTTGAATCTCTCCTTACAGCGAGTTTCTTACCTGAAGGTGTAATCTCCAAAAATTACATCTCATCTAAAACACCCCATCTGAAACACTGCTTTTACTAGTGCCATCAGGAATTTGCTATCAACCAATATGACGTTCAGGTTGAACAGAAATCATTTAATTAACACTAAACTATCAGTACCTGTGGAAACCACACAAGGAAAATATGAGTTGGATAGATTCCAGATTAACAGAAAAAAAAAGAAAAAAGAACTTTTCATGTAAGTATGGCAGCTGGAAGAACTCCTTAATCCATCTCATGACACAGGTAGGGGAAACAATGCCCTGACAGAGAGGGGGAACTTGTAGGAAGCAGGAAAGAAACTTGCACTCTTACCTTGTCTCAATAGGAAAGAAGGGAAGAAAACTACTCCTTGCCTGAGAGCTACTAGGCTTGTTAGCTTTGTAGGACCTGCAGGGTGGAAGAAACTAGGAGAGAAAGCAAGCAGGGAGCTAAGTAGCCTCAGTCGAACCCAGAGCATGGGTAGGCGACCATGAAGCAGGCATTTCTACATCATGGAGGTGGTCCAAATCCAAGCCTTGCACATGATGGAAAGAAAAACACTTTCCATGCAAACCAGAAAGAGCCAGGTTTGTTTCACCCACAGAGCCACTGGACTGTAAGAAAGAGCAAATGCTTCTCAGGCTGAGGGTGAAGATGTGCTTTCTGTCCCTCTCTTTAGCCTGTCCTGCCCAGCAGGGGATCTTCAAGACCCCATGTCTTCATATCCAGAATGTCCTGGACAATCCATTTCAGTTTCATTACACCTCGCAAGAAAACATCACCCAGTGCTTGCTCTGAACCTCAATCTGCTAGTCTCACTTACTGCATCTATTGTTTTTTACTTGTTATCTTTTCAATTTGAGGATTTTAATATCAAACACACTGTGCTGTACATGACTTTGCAGAGATCTCTTAGTATTTCAACCTTGTCATCCTGCCTCTACACTGCAACACTCTTAACTGTCCTTGTCCTGAGGGCATTTTTTCCTTCTCAAAGCAGCTCCTTATTTCCTCTGCCCACTTTCTGGCACAGGAGGAGCAGAACCTCAGCTGGATGCACTGTGTAAGTGCTCTTCTTGCTCTATTCTACAGTCTTTTTCATTCTGCTAATATGCTGGTTTAGAGACTCCAAAGAGAATGAGAGAGCATCTTCATCCCCCAGAAGCTGTGGTTGATTCAGATTCCAATTCATCATAGCTCAAGCCAGAAGCATCAGCACTCAGAAATTGCAAAGTTTTTTCTTATTAAAGCAGAGGTCATGGCAGACGTGGACCACCACCCCCTGCAAATTCTAATAAACAGTTTATATCATTTCAAAGTCTATTGATCTGATTTGGAGACCAGTATTAAGCTGTGTGCTGCCAGCATCACAGCTAAAATAAGGCAGGAAAATGAGAACCGTAAATGTTAAAACACTCTTAGAGAGGATAAAGCAAGCTGGCAGGAGACAAAAAAATTAACATCTGAATTATAAAAAAGTCTCTGTGTTCAGTAAAGGACATTTTTCATCATCCTTTTTTATTAAACTTTCATTGGGCTTGATAAGGACTGTATGATAATATCATACATCTTGCCTCAGAGAGGTTACACAGTCTTGGCGGATCTCCTTACATACCCCAAAATCAAGATGTTTAATAGTCTAATCGTAGATTTTAAATATACTTCCAAGCCTATGCATTTTCCAGTCTTTAAATACGGTCTCAGGAATTAATGTTTTAGAGAGCCCTTTGACATCCATCACAGCTGCAGTGTATTCAACACTTTAAAATAGCATTAATACAGATATAAACACTTGATAATGGGAACTTGTTTTCTTAAACATTAATACTAGCAAGAATAAGACATTTTTCAGAAGACTAGCTTATTTTCTAGTCACTAAAAATAGTTGGCAGCTTTGACTAGAGATTTCACTGATGTCTACAGAAGCTGCCTTCGTAAAAATCCTAGCTGACATCACATGCCAACAACTCCAGTAAAGAAAAGTCCTGCGTAGGAAATTTTCTTGCCAGTAAAGAAAAAACCTTCCATCCAAGTGTGTTCATTTATTTTTTATTTTATTCCCTGTAATTAAAAAGGGTCTGTAATTAACATGCTTTATCCATTGGGGAACTTCCATTACCTGCCTGCTGAGAGACAGCACTCTCCCTGCTCTGTCTGATCTGGAGCACACTTAAATTTAGATGACTCTTAGCTGAGCTTCTAAATAAGTCATTTTTTCATTAAAAAAAAAAACAGGCAGAAAAAAAGCAAGATCTCTTCTGAGCATCTTTTTTAGAAAAAGGGGGAAAATGATCCAAGAGAAAGATCAGGACAGCCACATGCTAGTGTCCCAAGTGTTCTGCACCATGCTCCATGTCTCCCTTGCCCATAAGACAACCACTAAGGATATGCAACAGAGGGGATTTACACCTAGCAAATTATTTATTTCTATTGTATTGATGCCTCTGCAGGGGTCCCTGACTTCATGCTGAGATAATATGCAGATGGGCTTCTAGCACAGATTCCTGGGGCATTCAGTGCTGCAGACACATCCTCTATGCAAAACCAAATAAAAACATTTAAAAAAAAAAGATAATCTTTCCTCAAATCTCTTCTAACATCTTCTTTATATTCAATGGATAAAGGAGGAAGACCTTAAAACCCAAAGTCTGAAATACTGTATTTTCTCAGGGACATTAATGTAATCTCATCATTATCTTACATTTCAGCCAAACCAATACAACTTTAATTCTGGCCTCTGCAGAGCAATTCTAGTTATGCAACTGCAAGCTACAAATACTCCATATTCCCACTTTCCTTTCCTGTAAGATACTTTCCCCAAAAAGGAGTTACATAAAATAATAGAACATTTAATAGGCAACATCTGACACACAGTTTGCAATCTTAAGAGATATAAGAATACAGAAAGAAGAATATTTTAAAAAAGAAAAAAAAAAAAAGTCTTTGCACAAATTAAGGTGAAGAACTTGACAATCTGAACTGTGATTTCTCCCTCCCTAAATCTGATGATTTAACGTTTTGAATTCATGATGTCTGTGTGCATACAGATGCTGGAAGGTCTTCTTGAACCTTCTACTAACTGGGATCATCCAAGAAGACATTTTTATCTGTAACTTCCTTTCAAAAGCATGGTACAGACGACATCTCAAAACACATTTCTGGGAGACAACTACTGTTATACAAATGCATGCCCTAAAACTCTAACTCCATGGAGCCAGCCTCCTGACAAGACAAAAAGTTCAGTGAATGGTTTCCCATATTGATGCACTGACACAAAAAAAACCCCAGAAGCAGAAAAAAATTGACTTTTCGCTTCAGGACACTTAGAGAATGCCCCTGTAAAGAGATGAT
This sequence comes from Brachypteracias leptosomus, assembly GCA_013401335.1. Classification (NCBI taxonomy): domain Eukaryota; kingdom Metazoa; phylum Chordata; class Aves; order Coraciiformes; family Brachypteraciidae; genus Brachypteracias; species Brachypteracias leptosomus. The sequence continues at coordinate 286,710 of VYZX01018428.1, forward strand.
CTTTTCTCCAGCTCTGAAAGGTATCTTTTATTCTGCTCAGATATACTCCTTATTGAGATAAGGAGATGTTTTATCCAAAATATTATCTTATGTGAGTTACCCAATTCCAGTCCTTGCTTTTCAAAGCCCTCCTTAGGGAGGCTACTTTTGGAAACATCTAAAGCATCCATCTGAAGTAATCTCTTTTATATCAAGGAAAAGTAAGACTATTCCAGTTGAGCTCACTGTTTCCATTGAATAAAAAAGATGCATTCTAGTCCAGATAATATTTTTAGGGTTTGGGCTGGTGCATGCGCATATGTTCGTTGGTTTGGGGTTGGGTTTTTTTAAACACAATAATTTAACTTCTTTATCTCTCAGAAAAAAGTCCTATAACTCCTTCAGACTGAACTTCTGCTTCAAAGCTTCCTATGCTCCTGGGCTTTGTCAGAGATGCTCCACCTAGCCATTGGCACTTAGGGGAAAAATAAGCACATTTTGGTTTACATCATATACACAATTATTTACAATCAGGCACAGCACATCAACATAGCAGCAACAGAACACTTCTCTCATTGACAAAAAAAAAAAAAGATAGGTGAAAGGCCAATAATAGTAAAAATATTTTTATAATGAGGACACTTTTCTCCACAGATTATCAGATCTTAATTATACCACAGAGTTAGCAACCTCGCAGCACTTCATCAGTGTGTGCATCAAGATGATCACTATATTTGACTATTTTTGTGCTTAAATGCTCTTTAATAATTGAGTAGCTCAGGGTTAGAACAATCAGCATCTAAAGAGAATAATCAGGATGCAAGACCTGCGGGGAACTCTTCTAGCTCCTCCTTCTGCTTTTCCTTCCTCCATTTCTGCCTTCCCTCATTTATTTTATACACTTCAATTCCATCTCCTTCATTCCACCCTTCCCTTCTGACTGGTCCCTAGCCCTTGGCATCAGCACTATCAGCATTCTCCCTCTCTTCTTCATTGCTGGTTCAAAACAGGAAAATATTTTGATTAGTCAGTTGTTGGAAGAGAAATATGAGACACGAGGTATAACTAGACTAGCAAATAACCACATGTGCTTAAAACACTTTTAATGCAAAAGCTTCAGTTCACTCCTCTATATTGTATTTTAAAACATACGAAGAAATGATTTTAATTTGTGCTTCCAAAGTTTCTTCACCGTCTTCCCCGTGCTTTTGAGGAAAAGTTACCTTCAAAAACGATTATATAGTTTATTACTGTGTAAATAAACACATCTTACTCATGTTTTCTTCATCATCTACATCCATTGTGAAATATTTTTGTTGGTTTCTTGGCTGGCGGAGATGGCTTCTGTCTGGAAAACAGAGAGTGGGATATTTAAGCTTTAAGGTATCAACATACAAGGTGAAGTATTAACTCTCCTTTAAAAACAGTAGGCAGGGCACTGCCTTTGCTTTGGGCTGTCCACAGTTTTTGCTCAATTTTCACACAGTATTTCCCCAAAGTGCCTATTTCTGCAGCTGAGGTGCACTCTGCAGAATTGCAAATTTGAGGAGGTTTGCAAGAATTTGGATTTTTGTATGATGAACTACAATATTTTTTATCTGAAAGAGTATGTAAACTACTTTATCTCACTCCTGTTTGGTCAAGGTTTTTTTTAAACTCCAAAATAATGTCACATCCACTTTGCAGGTTATGACATAGACAATTCAAGCAGTCAAAACACTGAAGATGCATTTTTTTACCCAGCACCAAACTGATTAATGTCTGTTTGGTTAGATTAAATCTTGACCCAAGATCCCTCCTAAAACAGAGATGATCATCGATGACCAAAAGATGTAGTCCCGTATCAGGCAAAGGACAGAGTAGGTAACCTTCTCTACTGTGTGTGGATTTACTTACTAAATGAAACGTCTGGCTGTGAGAAAAGAGATTTTATTAACTGCAGGGACTTCTGATTCAAGAAAGACCGATCTAAGGGTGAACATAAGCATCTGACATGCAGAATATGCCCTAGCATTTGGTTTGAAATAAGGCAACACTGTTACCCAAACCAAAAGCACTAATTTAAGGGTGATGGGGTTTGTGGTTTGGTTTGGGTTTGGTTTTTTAATTATTCCAGTTCATTTTTTTCCTGAAAGCTAATCAAGTACATAATATCTATTGTTTTCTAGGTAATTGCTTCAATCTCTTAATACCACAAGTGCTCCAACATCAAGCACTGAGACCCAAAACCACACAGGGACTCACATTTTTAAAAAAAAGATCCGTTACTACAGTGAGGAAAAGGTACTGGAGCACTAATAGGCTTTGCATTCTTACACTAGAGTGGATCAAACCATGGAAACTTGTCTTGTACTTGCCAATTTGTTGAATTTTGTGCATCTGCCTCTTAACTTTCCTGAAGCATTAACCACTAGGCATTGCACTTTCTACATTCTGCGACTCGAGTTCTCTTTTTAACATAACACATTCATTTTCTGCTCACTTACCACAATTAAATGTTTGGAAAGCACCTGAAAAGAGTAAAATCCAGTACAAATGCAAAATTGTTCTGTGATGATCTGGACTCATGTAACATATGTAAACTTTGATTCCTTTTGCTGACAATCAGATTAAATTAAGATTGAAGCCCTACTTTTAAGTGTGTCTTTGATCCTACTCCAAAACTATTACGAATAGTCCACAGAAATCACAGGACAAAACTTCAACCTTCTTCTGTTATTTCCAACACTACAATTATCTCCCAAGAGTTTCAGTCTTTTACTTAGCTTTCTTTTACCGTAGGCAGTATCAATTCTAATTCTCCATGTACATTTTACTTAACACTGTACATATCTTAAAAGTTCACAGCTGCATGGATGCTTTCAGGTTAGTGTTCAGGATACTGAGGACTCAGCAGAACAAGTGATACTTGATTCAGCCCGAGGCTGTGTCACACACACCAGATCAGGGAAGGGAACTGATTCTGACTGTTACTGGTACCAGTAAAAATACCTGGGCACTGTGGCTGGGAAGAAGAGAGGCATGTGATGTCTCAGGAGGATATTGCCAGGAACAGAAACACTTTGTGAAACCAAGGGGTGAGGCTGCAACTGAGAGGGACAAGGAGAATGTGGTGGGAAGGAGAGGTTGGTTGTGCCATCAAAAGCATGGGAACACTGGAAGGCAGGTGGCACAAAAGACACTGCTTGGTTTCAGGCTGGTATATGGGCTGGCACAATTTACAACACTTAAGTATTTATCGGTAAGTTTTGCAAACAAAGAAACTAGCTATTCCACTCTTATTTATTATTTTAGTAGACACTTTGTGCAAAGCATGCAAAAGCAGAGTGTAAATCCAGAGTCCGGGTCCAAAAGCCAAGCACAATGAACTGCACTGTTCTGTTTTGTTCTTTAAGTCAATCTTTGCTAATATAAGAAGAAGAAAAAAAAAATCCCTCAAAACTACCATCCAAAAATGAAAGATCTGTAGGGATACACAAACAAATAACACAGCTCGACAGGAGTGTAACCCACAGGGAGGATGCACGTGCAGTCCTCCTCCAGCACCCCAGCCAAAGGAGCAACACCAGCCACCCCTGCAGTCCAAATAGCAGGGCTGACCCATCAACCTACTGATCAACATGCTCAAACTTCATCAGGGATCTGCCAGGAGATCACTTCAGGACAGGATCACTGTATGACTTGCTCAGTGAAGCTGTCACTTCAAAACCAGGGTTTTGTAAAATGCAATTGCTGGTACATAGGTGATTAAAATAGAAATGCTAAAAGTGTGTATTAGAAACACCAAGAAACTTGTAGTCCAAAAATAAACATCAGATACTGAGAAGTGAAGAATGACACTAAAATATGCATATAGATGTGTATGTCTGCAACTTTAACATACGTACTAAATACTGTTGTTCAGTAATTTAAAACAATGAAATCTAAACAACTAAACAACTCCTCAGAACACTACTATTGGCAATCTTCACCGCAGGAGCTAAGCAGCCCTCACTGGGTATGTAAAATGTGCCTTTAGCAATCATTATATTAATTAATGCTATGCCTCTAATAGTAGCATGAGAAAGAAATCTATCTCTGTTTGTCACCATTTCACACAGTTTCAAAACCAGAGCCCACATGGCTGCTGATACCCTGAATGTCCTACCACCACTACAAAATGTTTATGATCTTCCCAGTCTGTGACCTGCACAAGTGCCTTTGCTCAGGCAAGACAATCTCTTTTCACTCCCCAACCCTGCCTGGAGAAGACACCAATTTAAATAACCAGGAGGATTCTGCACAAACAGGGAGGAGAAGCAGTGACAAAAGACACAAACCCACACTTCTGAGCACAATGAAGCTGTCCAGATTCCCCACTAGCCAGACAGCAAAAACTTAAGCAGATTGTAAAAATATGACAAGTAAGACAAGCAGTAAAACTCTTTGCTGATTTTGCCACCAGCAGTGCAGAGTTTCAAGGGGCACAGACCCACGCATATTACTTCTCCTGAGACTTCCAGGAGCACCTAAAACAAACCACAAAATTATTTTTTTGTTTAATCCAAAGACTATGTACAGCATTACTGTGTAAACTCCATCTTACGTGCATCACAGCTTTAGGCAAACTGTGGCTTTCCGAGTGGTAATTTCTCTGCTGCTCTCCTGTCATTGTTCACCTTGTGTCCTACAACCCCTCCACTGGTTTGTAACAAATCCTGTTTTCCAGGTAAGGTGCATATTCAAAGAGATTCTTAGACCATCACTTCCAGCCCGAGTACACTTACATGCCCTCATCCTCTATGCAGCAGGTTCCTCTCCTTCCTCCATTCCTTTTGCTTTGCAGAAAGCTCATGTGGCTCTTCACACCCAGCCCAGCTCCATCACCACTCCCAAATGGCTGTGAGGCCAATCTGAACTCCACACCACAAAGACATCAGCTGTGACTGTCTCACCGGGCTTTCAAGGGAGCTCCCACACCCCAGGAATGCACTCGCTGTAAGCACCCTGAGAGCTAGCATATTATGTCTCAAATCCTCCCCCAAAGCTCTCTCCTACTACAATGCCTGGCAGTCCTAGAAACCGCTACCCAGAAGCAGGTCTGTGAGCCCACATCTCACTGCAACACCATTTATGTTTCCTCCCACACCACAAAAACTGATGGGCTCGCCCCCTAATATGCTCGTGCCTTGTTCGACACAGCACAAGACAACTCCACCACCACTGCAAATCCCTTTAGCGTCAGAGGACTACTGACATACTTCAGGTAGGCTGTTCCTCATCTGAGATAAAACACTCATGATGGCCTGAGGTCAGAGCTCCCCATGGTGTTTTATCCAGCTGCAGGCTACAGCAGCAGTCCTGGCTACTTCACTTCATGCTGGATAGCGGAGTTCTCATCTCGTGACAGCATCTGTCCCAGTGCAGTAACAGGGGAACAAACAAACCAGTACTTAAAGCCGCCATAAACTTGTGTGTTTTACTAGCAGAGTAAGTCACCTCAATCACCCTCCATCTAGATAACAGTTTAGGAGTCAGAAAAGCCTTCCAAACACACAAGTGAGAGATGATCAGAGTTCACTTTCTTTCTGACTTCAACAGCCTCTGGATTTCATCCACACACTGCAATAAGCCTCTCTGTGCTGAACAGAGCAGCAGAGTGGCCTCTACTGATTAACACTGAAAGAATTACCAGCCTTTGCACTGCAGGGGACTGTGCTGCCATGCTAGTGCGCTATGCCAACCAAGAAATTGCCAATGTGTGTATTACTTAACCTTGGGAACTATGTGGTTTATTGCCTTTCTTGCAAGTAGTCCTCTACTTGTGCCTAGACCCACTGTCACCAGGAGCCAAAGCAGTGACACTTGCATCAATGCCAAGTACATAAGCACCAGCAATAACCAAGGAACAACAGAAACGCTTATGAGGAAGAAGGGATGAGTGAGAGAACTGGGAAGGGAAAAGAGTTATTTTCCAGAGAAAGTCAAAAGAAACACCCACAGTTTGGAGACAACTACTTTCACGTAGGATGTGCATGCCCAGGGGTGCAGCAGGAGGACAGGGTGAAAGGACAACCAGACACCTTGCCTTCCGTTTTGTTGGAACGCTACACAAAAGAAGAGCCAGAGACACCGAGTTGTTAACATTTCCCCAGTCCCAGCTGGGAAGCAACAGCCTTTGAAAAGTTGACGCCACTTCAGAAAATCTGAGACACTGTCCTAGTGCATACTATGAACACGAGCACGGTACATTCAAGATGACTTTGCCACCAGCTGGGCTCCCTGCAAGGCAACACATCAAGGTAGGAGACTGTCAGACGGGCAGGATCACACCCCTGTCTGCTCCAGGTCCCCATAAGACCTGGAAATGCCTGGCTCACCAGTTGTTAACAACGTGTGCCATGCTCCCACTGCAGCAGCACCAGCTTGGGCACATCCCTCGCTCCTGGTCACCCTCCTCACTATAGCAGAGGAGAGGATCATGCAAATCATATAAGCCTTTCCCCTTAAAGAGATTAGAAATTCGAGCAGAACTTTTGTGGCTAAATGGACTACTTTTATTTGCTCTATAAAAGCTGCTTAAATTAGCTTTCCTATTACCATAGGAAAAAGCCTGATTCCAATCCTAATTAACTCTGTACTACCAGTAAGGCTGTAACTCTTCGCATACTAGTATTACCATCAACCAGATTATCTATTATGTATATTATGGACAGTATTACACACAGTTATGTATAGCAGTTAAGAGGAAACCTTTCTCTACAGTAATAGAAGCACTAATTCTGTGTAGATACAGAGTTCAGATACCACAGCCAATGTATATTCAAACACCAGCTATGTTGGAAAAGTATAAAAATCATGTTTATGAAAGGTGAAATCTTTCTGTGGACTACAAAAAGCAATATTTATGTGCTGTCATTAAAGCATCAGTACTTTGTTTTATCATGACAATGCATGTCACGGATCAAGCATGGACCTACAAGGCATTTTGGAATCAAACTCCAACGTCTCCATGGATTAGAGGCCTACTGTTATTGCTGAATTTGGGAAAGGGATGCTCGCTCGTTTTTAAACTATCCCTGTGTAGATCTACGTAACAATGTGTATTTTTCCCTCCTTTTCAGGGAAGAGTTGCTGCATTACGTATTGAAAGGCCAAAAGTTATTTTGCCTTCAACTATTAATTTATCTGCCCTAACCTGTTGGAGATCTTGTTCGCAGGATTTAGCGTAAAGACTGAAAAAAAAAGACTCCTCCAGGTCACCCCTGAATCTCTCCTCTCCAAAGCAGCTCCTAAGCTACTGACCACTGTTCCCCAAGGCAAAGTGCCTTTGGGGTACAAGAATCAGAGAGAAGATCTGAGATAATTTTAGCTTGAAGTATGACAGCTTTCAATAGAGAAAAAAGCCTCTAAAATCTGACTACTAAGGAACATATACAATACAACTGGGAGAGAAACTCGGTGACACACTGCGTTCATTTGTGGGTGGCACATTAACACCAGGTTTAGGAAATAAAAAATATGCAATCTGTAATATGTATGAGATTAAATATGAAATACCCATAAATATATTGCAAAGTCTGCATGATTAGAACAAAGCAGGTTAAAAGTTGAGAGCAAGGAGGAAAATGATGAACACCAGAAGAAGAATGCGATGTTCGGTTTTAATGTGTACTTTGGAAGCAGCAAGTGCCATAACATCTTGTATTTCACAGATTCAACACCCACCAAGGCATCAAGAAGAAACTGGACTGCCCTCTCTCCAAATAAAAAGCAATTTCCAGGGGGAATTCAGTTGTGCACCCACACATCTCAAATACTTCCCTCTCACCCGCATCACTGAATTAGGAATGCAGAGACACTAAACTGAGGTGTCCTCCATCAAAACCCCAGAGGTGAACGAACCCAAGCAAGACCAGGAGCTACACAGCAAGGCTGATGGAAAAGTTCAGTAGCTTCTCAATTCTCCCCTTTACCACCTAGATCCCTGGAGCAAAGCCAGCCTAGGTTTCTATGGATTTATGACTTGTGCTAGACAAGGTTTTGTGGCTAAGTATTTGTGAATTCATTTAGGAGACCCTGTAGCTGTGGTATCTATAGTCCCTTCCTGTCTAGGTTCCCCAGCACCAGGACACTTGAGGCCATGGGGCACCTCTTCTGCCAGACACAGCACTTATTGAATGTCTCTTGCACTCAGCACTCTTCACAAAACTCACAGGAATAATCTATTATCTTTAGGTATCCACCAGACTCATTTCAAACCAGGTAAGCTGGAAAGCTACTGAGAAAAAGCAAAAGAGGACAAAAAAGAGCTTGATCATAGAACACAAAAGAAATTCATTGCTATTTTTCTTTAACTACATGAAAATCTGTATGAACCAAAAACATCCTTGCAAATCTCATTTAGTTACAGATTTGGCCACGATTATCAGCTTACTTTATACACTCTTTGAAGAAATAATCAACCACCATATTTCGTAAGCACTTTTAGTGATTTTTTTTCTCCTGCATGCAATTCATGTATTTTTCAACCACGAGGACTGGCATTACAGGCCAGCAGCAGCCTTCCTTCCCCTACTGCAACAAGGATGGATGTAAGTTAGCAGCCAGGGCTAGATTTGTACAGGTTAATTACAGCCTGAGCATTTGCTTGGCACAGCAAATCTCTGAGCACAAAGCTGCTGGCTGCACACCAGGGACCCCAAGAGCTCTGATACCATATGCCTCAGCTTGCAGGTCAACTCCTGGTGTGATTAAACCCACTCCAACAGCACCATCTACTGTTACACTACATCAATAATCGACTTGACATCTATTGCTCCATTGACCAAGGAGGTCTAGAGCCCAGTTCCAAATTAGAAACAACTCAGAGATTTATTTTTGTTTGCAGATTTATTCTGGAGCAAACTATTTTGGGACATATATTTATTATGAAATTTTGCATCCTTTGTCTGTATCCTTCTTACTGGCTTACTTTGAGGACTAAGCATCTAATTTTTAACACACATTGTTTTTCAAGGACTCCTCAAATACACGACTGTCAGAAATGTATTTAAGATGCTTCCAAAGAAAAAGTGGTCACCATTCAGAGAAGAAAACTGAGCAGCCTAGATCTCTCAGTAAGTAACATCAATACTTTCATCATCATTTAAAAGAGAATACATGCAGCTACCCAGTGGTGCTATGGAAAATAATAACTAATTGGAAGAAAAAAATCTAAAATAGGTTTAAAGGAGGTTAAAAAAGTCTCAAAGATCTTGAATTTATTTTATTAAAAAAACAAAAAAAACCTCCTCGTGCAGTAGGGTAATGTTTGGCATTAAGAGACATTTATAAATTGGATGTATTTTCTCCTTCCCCACCACAATCAGTTATCAAGCTTGGCTACAACACTCAGCAAACTCTCAAGTCCTACATGCCAGCTTTGCATGTTTATTTTATTAATATGGATTGTTGAATAAAAATTTGCAGTCAGAAGGATAAGAATTTTTTTGTAGCACATGCATCTATTTGATATATTTCTTAGCAATATTTTCTCTGTTTTCCAACTGTACTGATCCAATATCTTTGAAGGGACTTCAAAACACACGTTATATATAAGATAATAAAAAAACCTTTTAAATAACTCTTTAAATACATTAAGATGAATTATCTCCTCCAAGTTATGATCTGAATGCACGAATTGGAAAACAAAAAAATCTCACAACATATTTGCAAATATGGTGTGCTCACCTTTTTAACTATTAGAGACACATGCTGATGCTGCAACCTGCAAAAAGAGGAAACAGAGTTAGTATTTTTTTCTTTTACAAATTTAAGTGTGTTACAAATGGCAACTCCTGACCTTAAAAAGGGACACATTTCTGATTCTGTAAGAATAAGTAATAGATATTGCATATACACAGGTACAGAGACAACTCCCTTGTAATCACAGCAAAGGCGGAGGGAGAAAATTCTGGACATTCCTGAGTGGGGAAAAAAAAGACAGAAAAAAAAAGAGACTGAAGATGCTCAGTACTTGGGGCCAGGAGAAACATCCCAAATGTACAAGCAGCTATTCAGCAGAACCCAACCTGCAATCTCTTCACCTTCTAGCTGAAAGTGTCAGCAAAAAAATTGGCCAAAACCAGCTTAAAACTAAAATCATCTTCTGTGTCACCACAGCCAATTTATCCTGCAAGGAAATCTAAAGTTGTTGCTTTGCTAGATTTTTTTAAATTTAAGCTTAAATTTTACTTGTAGTGGCTGATTTTAGTCCATATAAATAACAACTCACACTACAACTCCCTTTTCAAACATCAGTTTCTTGATACTGGCATCTGTTTGCATTCTCCCCAAATGCCTGCAAAACTGGAAAATCCCTCAACTACCAGCAGTGGGATCTCAAAGAAATGGCAGATGTAGGGTAAGAAGGATACAGGATAATGTGAAGGACTAATGCTACAAGAGATTTTCTTTTATTTCCATGAATACATATAAACTGCACAGCTGTTCAGTCAGGAACAGATGGCTTTATTTTTAGATAACCTCCTATTTCTAAGCAAATATTTATGTGACTTTATCAGTGTGAAGATACACTTTTCTAAAACGTTTCAGGGAATCACAGAAGCCATTTCCAAAGTAATAGAATGTTCCATTCAAGCTGCTACTTTCTGCAAAAACACACCCACAGTCCAGCAGGTGATCAGAGTGGGGACATCGCCTGTACCTGTAAAAGGCTTTGAGATTTGTACCTTGAAAAGACCCAACATTTTCTGCTGTGACACTGCCCACAAGAGGGTGCTGGCACCCTACAAAAACTTCCCCTAAATGTAAGTTACACAGCATGCAGAGCACAGCTATGGACAATACAAACTGAAGGATGCAGATACCATATCTTAAACTGTTTGGGTCAAGTTAGACAAGAAAGGATCTGACACTCTATTTAAAGCCCATACACTAGAAGACTGCATTAATTCAATCTTTTCCCAAAGACATTTCAATTTCCCAACACTTCATTGTGGCATTTTCCAATAATACTGAAAAATATGCCAGTAGTATCTTGGCCCTAGGATGAAGTAGTAGAAATGTCTATAAAAGCTCAACGCAGTGTCAACAGACTGCTTGAGAAGTCTCCTTCTCTAGAGAGATTCCAAACCCACCAGGATGTGATTCTGAGCAACCTGCTCTGGGCGAACGATCCCTAGAGGTCCTTTCCAACCCCACCATGCTGGGATTCTGTGATGCTGCACAGTCAGCTTCCCACGCTGCAATGGACTATACACAAGGCCACCAAAAGGGGACATTTACAGCATCATGGTTTACCATTTCTTTTAATATTTTCCCAACGTAGTAGCCTCATACTCACAACAAAAACTCTTCCAAACCCTTGGAGTATGAGTTATAAACTATGTATGAAATGAAATTCCAGTATTTGTGGCAACACCCACCAGAAAAAAAAAAAAAAAAAAAAAAAATATTTTCTGAGGTTTTGATAATTCTCTTTCTACATGAACAATACTTTAAATAAAGTTATACTTAATCCTGAGACAAAATACTGCTAGTAGTTTTTAACTAAGTTTTCACATTAGTTTAACCTTGAGTTGTTCTAGAAATTGTATTCCTTATACACCACATTACCCTAGTCAGAAACTCCCCGAGTTTCAAACTAAACAAACACAGTTGATGAGTCTTGGGACTTAAAATAAATTTACCACTAAGTAAAAAACCAACTCCTTATATATTGACAGCTGCCAACCACTTTACAGGGTAAGAACCAGCCTACAGGCACGACACATAAGGAACAGTTTTACAGTACTACTACTATGTATCTACAGTGGAAATCCAAATGTTTATTTCTAACTCTTGTTTTTCTAACCGGCAAACAGCAGCAGTCCCAATCCGTGCTGAAAGAGCCAAGCAGCAGCTGGCAGGGCAGGCAGGATGGGTGCTGCGAGCTTGCCCAGACAGGGCTGAGCACCTTTGCTCATCCCTAAGCCACTACACTCTCAAAAAAAAGTGCTTAGTTTTTTTTTAATGCCACTTATATTTTTAATCTCAGCCATACTGGGCACACCATGCCGTTTGCACTGGGTTTTCACAGCGGGCAGAGCCACATGTGCAGAAATCTGCTCAGGGCTCCAAGGATGTTGCTCAACAGAGGATCATTCTGCTCTGAGGTTTTGTGGCTCCTGCACCAACGTCAGCAGAAGGCCTCTGTGAGCCAGCCTCCAGCCCAGAGCTGGGCCAGCACTAACTCCCTTCACCAGCATGCACAGCCTGAGGAAATCAGTTTTACTGCTGAAGGACTGTGAACAGTGAAGATGGGTAGAATAAAAAAAAAAAATGAGACTTGTAACACTTAAACCAGTACAGTTGAGTAAATGGGAAAGAAAGGGAAATACCACTACGTTCTAAATATCAGGAACAAGCCATTCATGTCTTACCTGGCTCTGCCTGATGGCAGATGGATACTTCAGGGCTTGCTCAAGTCATAACATGCTTCCCCATCACCTTTTGCAGGGAGACTGGTGTTTGCCTGTCAGAAGCAGTCCCTCTAGGAGTTCAGCACCTCCCTGCAGCATCTCCACATCATTACTTCCCAAAAAATCAGTAAATCAATTCTTAGTCCCTTATGAATGTCAGGAAACAGGCCCCAAAGACCAATGTGCATGTCACCTTGTTGGCATTTGCTTCCCTCACAAAACTACAATTAACATTTTAACACAGGTTTTTCCTCCTGCCACAGATAGGAGTAAAATAAAGACTTCAAAAGCAAGCCCGAGTAGAGTTCTTTCTCATCACACGGCTCGAATAGCAACTAAAACCCAAAACAAATGGAAACCAAGTGACTTCTGAATGGTTTCATTTCTAAAAATGACTAATGAGTTTACCAAAAAAAGTTCAGAAACACACTCCACATGATTTCTCCCAGGGCAGCAAAGGATACTTGAAACCCATTTGAACAACACATTGTGCTGGACATTTAGGACTTTCTGAAAATACCAGCTTTTTAAAACTCAACTGAAAACATTTCCAGACAGTAAGAATCAAAAGAAGACATCCGTAGCTAACGTCTTTACACAGCCTGCACCTGACATGTCTGAAATAACAAGTCTGGTTTCTCAGAGGTAATCTGCCAGCCCTTTGAAAACTGCGTTAGGAGAAAGGCAAAGAGAAGTGGATGTAGCTAAATTGTTGAGGTTTTCATTGGTCAACAAATAGTCCTAAAACAGTTGAGAAAGGTTTCAGGGCTCTTCTTAAGAAATGAAGATCTCCTTCCTTGAAAACAACAAATGCCTCACTGGCTGAGCAGGTGGCAGAGGTCCTGTGACTCCAACTCTACAGCTGTCAGTCACCTTGCCTCAACAACACCCTACCTCATCCCAGGAGCCATTAGCCCATCCTAGGCCCATCTCCCCCAACACAGAGCAGCAGAGGCCATCTGGGGTCCTCCATGGGGAGCCACAGCCCTAGGTCCCAGGTGTGACACCAGCGGGGGAGTAAAGGGGAGCAGGTAACTTTGCACTGGGCACGCACACAAATGCAGCCGTGTTTCCCTCTGGTAACTTACGGTGACTTCCCAATGTATTTTAAATTTGCAAGATGCTACAAGCATCGATTCAGTTCTGTGCAATTTGGGGAAGAAATGATAGTCAATCACGCAGACTTCCAAAACACTCACCCACAAGGAACAGGAGGTCCCATCTCAAGACACAAATCTGCAAAACCACCCAAACACAAGGCAACTATGTACGGGCACTCAGTGTCAGCCATGTGGACAGGCCAGAAAACACTACTTCCAATCTTTTATCTATTTACTTTTCTGTTGAAAAAAGCTGCTGAGGCACCTCAACCGCACATAGCCACATGACAGAAACCACAGGTATGTTACATCTGGCATCCTGTCCCCTTCCAATTTGACCACTGGCTCAGGAAATTGTCCTGCTTAGAGGTGCAAAGCCATCTGCATTGCTCAGTTTACATCCTGACACAGATTGTGTCACAACATTTCACAGAGAGGTCCAACAAGAAACTCAGAAGATGGTATATTGTTCATGCAGACACAGTCACAGTTTTTGCTAACTGATTTGCACCCTCCCTAGGCACCAGAGGAACTATGGTTTTTATTAATTAAAATAGACTTCAGTCTCTCAACCCCAGATTAAGGTGAGCAGCTGGAAGAAACCTTTCTGCCAGAGAACATGGTGAAGAGGTGCCTTTGTGTCAGATTTTGCTCCTGACCCCCAAAAAACACAGCATTAGCCTGCTCAACTTTTCATACACAGAGGGGTGGAGTCTCTCCTGTAAACTATAAACTCAGTTCAACACCCAACTACAGAACTCAGTTTTCCTCTGGAAATAGTTCTTCCATCTAAATATGAAGAAACAATTTGACATCTATGATGGTACCTACTTTAATTTTTCAGACTGAATTAATTAAGTAATAGCCCAAATCCAAACCATGATCCCTATATCCCTTTTGAATTGCCCATTTAAAACTAGGAAAAACTAGCAACCAGTTATCATAATGAAAAAAACAGTGTAGGGAAAAAAGGACATAAGTGCTGCTATTGAAAAACGAAGTAAGTATCGTTTATACACAAAATAAAGCTGTCAAATGTGCCTCCTTCCCTCAGCATAAAACCAACTCTTTTATTGAACTTGTGTATAGAAAATATCTGTTTGTAAGACACTGAAACCAAGTTCACTGACACTTCGAAAGCTATGAAAATTCAGCAGCTATTAAGCAAATCATGTTAGTATCCATGGGAAATAATAAAGTATGCTACTCCATGAAGTAATATCCAAGCTATTACTGCCTTTGCTGCAGGTATCAAATAAGATTACATTTATCATCTATTCTGGAACATTCAAACCTGTTCAGGAACAACTACATTTGAAAAATTATATTAACAATGTGTTGATGTACTGGTATCTCTGACATCCTAAAGTCTCAATATAAAATTTCAATACTGAAACAACATTATTCCAAAATCAAATATTTTCATGCCACTCTTCCTTTCTACAGAACCACAACATCCCATATACAAGAGCAATTACCTTAGAAGAGAATGTGACTGAAGCCAAATGAATTATTCACATGAGCAAAATTACCATAAATTCAGGGGAATCTAGGCTTTAATCTTGTTGTTCATGATTTCACTATAGCTAATGTTTAAACATTTACATTACTCAGCTGGTTTAGACATCAGTCAAATTGAAATAGTAGAATAGTGCAATCTTGAGACTAAGCAGCAACTCATGAAAGACGAAGAAATTTAAGGCATCAATTCAAAGAATCATAGAATGCCAGGCTGGAAGGGACACACGACAGGACAGCCAAGCCAGTGCCAAGCAGAAAAGTAAACTGCTGTCAGCTGCCTCCAGCCTCCCAGCCTAACAAGCAGCTGCTGATGAAACTGGGAGGCAAACCAGCGATTAGCAAAGGTGGGATCAAGTATGTCCACACCCAGCAGCACCTGGTAATCAGATACACCTTGTTAGAAGCTCCCACTTCTGCAGCCTGAAGAACCATCACAATTTATTGCTGGATTTAAAAGCAGAGCATTGACTGAGACCAAGGTTACCTATCTGGACCCGTCAGAGGACCAGTGATATAGAGATTAAAAACCTCCTGTTGTCAAGATCCAAGGGGCACAGGCCTACCCACACATACAAATGATTGCAGGAAAAAAACCCATCTTTTTTCCCAGCCAATGAATTTCATTAATTTTATCAGTGAGAAGAT
Organism: Brachypteracias leptosomus; assembly: GCA_013401335.1. Classification (NCBI taxonomy): domain Eukaryota; kingdom Metazoa; phylum Chordata; class Aves; order Coraciiformes; family Brachypteraciidae; genus Brachypteracias; species Brachypteracias leptosomus. The sequence continues at coordinate 302,398 of VYZX01018428.1, forward strand.
TAGAAGGCTACTTGATTGCAGTTTATAGCACCTATACAAAGATAAAACAGCAGAAGAGGGTGCTGCAACTTCAGTACAAAGATTACACCAAGATAAAACATACAGGCTAGAAACAGTGCTTAACACAGATATTGTTTGTGCACATTTCAGGCTTAGTCTTTGATAAGAATCACAATGCTAACCATTGTCCACCAGCCTGCAGCTCTCCAACAGCTTCCCCCACTGGGAGAAGCAGCATGAAACTGCCTCCATTGTGCACAAAAAGCCAGGAAGCATAAACTAAACCACAGAAACAAAAATAATGGATTGCAAGCGTGGACCAAAAGCCAGGGCATCCACAAGCAGCAGCAAGTACTCTGCCACCCCGGCAATCACCCTACTCAAGTGGTAAAGCATGCTGGTGCATGTTTTGGTTTTATTTTTTTTTAATAGATGTTACGCATTTAAAACATGGGAGGGTTTCAAAGCTCTTAATCTTTTGGCTTTAACTTGCACATCACAGGAACTCCACGCACAAGGAAGTTAAAAGACCAGTGAAGAAACCCAAACCACGCTGTTTTCCCAAACAAAGGATCGGGGCATGATTAGCTGGAAATCACGTTTCCAGGTCAGTTTTTTTCTCACTGCTTCCCCATTTCTGCTTATATACCCATTCTGTGCCCTGGCCAGAGCTGGGTCTGCCGGAGAGTGATGCAGGGGCTACATTCCAAGGGACCTGGGAAGGGTAAGAGTTGTCAGAGCTGGCTGCCAAAGGCTGCACAGGGCCAGACCTACCTGATGGCCCTTGTCTTGCTGCACAAGGCAAGGAAAAGGGGATCTCACAAACTGCCTCAAGGCAGCAAAAAGCCAAAAAAACAGCACCTGCATCTTAAACTGTTGTTTTCCCCTCAGAGAGGCCGCTGCAGCATGCAGGGAGAGCACACAGCAGCAGCCTCAGAAAGCTGAACTCAAAGCACCTTATGTTTGTAACTCCAGTCTTGCCAACAGTCTGCATTTCCATGGTGGAAGATTCCAGGATGTGTGTGTGTGTGTGTGTGTGTATATTTCTGGAAGAACCAGCTGCTGCACTTCTAAGAATATGAAAATGTTACCTTTCACTTATGCTTTTCCCCCACTACAAATACGAGCAGATCTGAAGAACTTCAAGCTAACTTTTGAGAGGGCTCGACTCCCAGACAGCCTTCTGAGTTTCTGGAAGCCTTCCTCAGGGCTCGGCAGTTGCAGCTGGCTATCCAGGATCTCTCTAACAAAGACTGACTCATACTGTCCATTCCAGAGTAGTTTCTTGTGTCATTCAATATTAAATATCTGTACATTAAAAAAAAGAAAAATCCACAAATCTCACTTATGGTGCAAAGTCTGACTTCCATCACCACTCTGGTGTGTGGGCAGAGTGTTTGCCATCACAGAACATTAGACATTTTACAGCCACGTTGTGCAGAAATGGTACTTACCACCTTCTTACTCAGGAAACTGTAATACATTCCCGAGCTTGACAAGACCAGTAAGGGAAACACCCAGTAGAGATGGGATGGGATAGGAGGAGAGTGAGAGAGAGGGAAGATGCTGACACGACCTGGAACAGGTCAGGATGGCTGTTGCATTACTTGTACGCAGAAAAAGTTTTGAAGAAGTCTTATATGTTGTGATTCTTGAGCAGAAACCACGGCTGAGGACAACTAGATCAAAACTTGTAAGTGTATCAAGACAGTGACTTCAACTACAGAAGACAATTTTGATGCATTACCCCCACAGGCCAAATTGTCTGTAGGTAACTAATATGCTCATTTTCATCAGTCTTTTTGAGTTCAGATAAAATTTGATAAATATCTTTTCAGATAATATAATATCTCATGCTGAGTATTAAAAGTTGCTCCTGATAGCTAAAGGAAATGAGGCTAGTGAGAGCAAAAATACTTTTGTCTACTTTATCTAACTAAAGTATACAGAGTGACGCCAAAGAATCTCCTAGGAAGACTAAATATATTTAAGATGGAGAGTGATGAAAGTTCCAGATACAGAGCAACAGTTTTCTTCATTTTTTTGTTTGAAAAGTTCCATTTAAAAAAATCTAACACAAGGCTGAAAAAATTTGGCTAAAGGACTGTAATCTTGAATAGAAACACAGGTATTCAAAATGCAGCGAGCTGAAATAACTCACTACACTTATCCATACGAAATACAAAATGCTGCCTTATATTTCAAACTACCAATATTCAGGTCAATTCAGAGGTCAAACAGAGGGAAACATAAAATGCAGCCTTTAAGACTGAACACAGAGCTCAGCACATGCTGAAGCTGAAGTTAAAATTCACAGCTTGCATATTTTGTTGTCTATGACATTCAGCAAAAAAACCTGAATACAAAACCCAGATGATCCCAGAAATCAGAGCAATGGAAAGGCAGGGCATGAAGATACTTCTCCACAAAAGCTGGGTGATTTGCTTCTCCAAAGCACCAGTCTCTCACAACCTCACTGGAACTTTGGGGTTGACTCTCCCCTTGATTAACAGAGAAAATATCAGATAAGATCCTTTCCAGTTTCTTAGGTTTCCTTGAAAGCAGGGGTTATGGTTACTTAAATGGCGGTTGCTCACAAAACTGTACTATGGTAGTAAGAGCTGCTAGTAGTCATGTTAGAAAAGAGAAGTGAAGAAATTTCAGTCTTAAAAAAGGGACAAAAATATAAGTCACATGGGTATTTTACCCCTATGAATGAATCAAATCTAAGCCTAATGGGTAAGAGAAATGGTATTTCAGTTATACTTATTGAGCTTCAGATACTATTTTTAATGTAATTTTAGCATTATTACAACACCTTGGTGGAGGTTTTTTTTTTGTTGCTCCGTTCCTCAACTTCAGTACTTTTGCACTTACTTTCACCTGTGCTGCTGTCAATATCTGTATTCCGAAAGCAGTGTAAAGTCTGTACTGCTGCTATTGCCCTCTGCTGTGATGGGACTTCATTTTGAACCCACAAAAGCAATGCAGCCTTATAACTGATGTAACTAGAGAAAGATCTTATATTGGAAGATGCAAAAATTATTTTTACAAGAAAAAACCCCAACATTTTGAATTATCATTAATTCCTCTATGTATTAGTTGAGGCAACTGCTGAGTAAGACTGGCCAAAAATAAAGCCTTGCTGAGCAACAGCAGAAGGAGAAGCTTCAGACAGGACCACATATCCCATGGGACCCCAGCAGTCAAACTCTGTATCGTTACTAGAGATGTCGAGTGCATCAGTGAAGCATTGGTTAGAAGCAGGCATACCAACCTCATCTAGGGTTTCAAATGTCTTTTACCAGCGTTCCCTCACAAGAAACTACACATCATTCATATCATCAGTCAGATGGGGAAGTGACATAGTTGGAGTTAATACCACTTGTATCAATACAAATAAATCAATATTGTATTTGATAGAACATATTAACTAGTTCTGCAGAGATGATGGCAACTTCCAGAGTGAGAGGACTTAAAAAGAGAGAGGACAGGGTTCTGCCAGAAGGGACATTTTGTGGGGGCAAATTTACCAATACAAGATAATTATTTATATCAGGAATTTGTCTTTGCATGAGTCATGGCAAAATTGTAGAGAGGACCCTGCCCGTCTTTGCCATTTCTTGCCAAAAGGTATAATTTCAAAGCAGAAGACAAATAGGGAAGGACTACGAGGTGATATGTGACACGGGGAAGTTCAAGGGAAGTCTCCCAAGAGCTGCTCAGTCTAACAGAACAAATCAGAATATGACTGTGCCAAATAGAGGGGGGAAAGGAAACAAGGGAAGGAATTTCCTGTCCTGGAAGGGAGAGCTGTACAGAACCATGTGAGGCTTTTAGTCTGAAGGCAAGAAATAATCAATGCTTTCCAGTCAGAATTGAGACACGCTGCAGATGATGGCAGAGCAAGGACTGCATCACATTAGCCAGGAGCACCATCATTTTCCTACAGACTTTCAGAAAACACTTCCAGGTGGCCCCAGGAGGAGGAGGAGGAGAGCTGCCAGCCTCCCACGAATGCTGTGGGAGGTCAGCAGCTGAGCAGCACCCAGCCACTGGCCAGCCTCAAGCCCCCATGGAGGGAAGGATGGAAAAGCTGAGGGAAGCCAGCCTTCATCTGGGAACAAGGAGCACCTTCCCCATGACTCTTTTTGCCCCGTTTGGTTGCATTTTCACTCCAGCCAAAGTCACAGCACTGCAGTGCCATCCAAGCTGCCAGCTGCAGTAGGAGATGCTACCGCCATCCTCCCCACCTCAAGGGGCACATACACACCTGTACTGCCTCCACGTCCCATCTCTGCCACTTCCCCCACATACACCAACACACAGGGAAGGTCTAAAGATCACCCCATCATAGGGCCCCAAGAATTTAAAACCAGTAAGAGATTAACAGAGGGATGAGCACTGCATTGGCTCCTGCAACAGGGTGGAAATTCCCCATTCCCCTGAAACAGGAACAGAGGGGAGCAAATAACTCAAGATGTAAAATTTGCATCAGGTTCACTACAACCAAACTACAGAGTGAAAGTGACATTTGACGCAATCAAGACTACCTAAGCAATCTCAGCCACCAAAACAAGCAGTACATCAGTTCATACGTGAAGAAACCATGTTATGGAGTGGAATTTAGATTATGCTAATTTAGTGCCCTTCTACTGTATCTAAATTATTTTTAGACTGACATTTTTATTCTGGACAAAGTACTGATCATAAATTATACATATACATGTACTTCATATACATGCATATACTGCACACATTTTCTGTGAAGTAAAGAGGAAGCTATTCATACAGAAATCCAGGGAGAGAGCTGTTCTCTGAAGGATAACCTAAGTAACGTGAACAAGTATTATACACAAAACCAAAGCTTTAGCTCTGTGAGGTGAAAGCCTCCAATAAGAACACCAGCAGTCTCCCAACACAGATCCAAAAGTCATTTGTCCAAAACCATCCCACTGCACACACATTAAAGTAGCATCCACTCCCAAAGCTGCCAGAATGTACACACTTGAAGTTCAGCAAACTGTTGGAGCAAGAGGAGTTTGTATGTATTCTAAGTACCACTGCATGCAAAAATACACATTTATACTCACTCTTCCAGACTTCTACACATCTATGGCTCAGATGGCTGTGCTGTTTCTGTGTTTCACAGGACACCCACCACACCTCCATATCAGAGAGTCCTATACAAGTCTCAGAACCATCATCATCAACTTGCCTCAGTGCTCCACAGGCAAAAAGCTGGTTATGGGTATAGTTAAGACTTACACGAGATGATGGTTAAGGCTCAACAGCAAGAGCAGGAAATACTTTACAGCGGCAATGCAGTATTCCATTTTAAAGAATGCACTCACATTTTGCCAGGACTTTCTGGTTGCTCTTCTTGTAATCAGAGCAAGTCTGCAGCTAAGAGGACAGAGTTAATGCTTCCTACCTCTTTGCAGGCAAAGGGACTATCCTGTCATGATGGGCTTCTTTTACAATCTATGCCCCATTTTGGGCTACAGCAATGCAGCAAACCCTGGCAAGAAACCACCAGAAGAAGGCAAGGAAGGTATGCAGGCCAGGGAGGAGCACAAATACCAAACCCAAAACATTAGCTAATGCTGAGGAGCTATGTTACACTGAAAGCTACCAGGAGAACAATTCCCTTCCCTGCTTTCTACTACTGTGCTATAAAAGCCATAGCCTTCAAAATAATGGCTTTTTTTCTTTAGGATTCGAAGCAACTTGTTTCATCCAAGCAGTACTATAGATCAGGTGATGCTCTGGCAAGAGAATAACAGTCAATAGCCATATTCCTCAACAGAGCTTTTATTGCAAGAATCAAATGTTGTATTTCTAGTCTCTTCCACATTCACTTAAAAGTAATCAAGAGCAGCTATTTAGAAAATGTTCTCACAGCTATCAGAGAAGCTTGCTTAAGACTGGAAAGCCAACTTTTCTTTTAAATTAAACCTCTTGAATGAGTTACTAAGGAAAGAACAGATCAAAAGCAGAACAAAGGACAACTCTTTACTTGAAGGAGGCTTACGCTCAAAGAGGCAGCAAATACACAATTGATGCTGAGAGAAGCTGCGTATGTTCATAACAGGGCTGGCAAAACCAGCCTCGGAGGTATCATTGTTCACCTTCAACCAAGATCTCACCTGCTGGCCATTAAATCAGATTGAACCCTACATGAAGAGCTGGCAGATTCGCCTAAGGAAAAAAGCACAAGGAGGCCAAAGGAAACAGAAAATGAACAGTGGAATTGGGAATACTGTCTAATAGTGCTGAGTATTATCTGGGCAACAGAAGAGTTAGTCATCATGGCCTGAAATGCAGTGATGGGAGAAGGGGGCTGAGAACAATGTACGGAGTTCTAGGAAAACTAGCTATATTTAAGCTATTTTTACTCTGTCGCCAGGAAACGTGACCATGGGCTTGCATTCACAGTTTGCATTCACAGCGTGCTGAAGCTCTCGGCAGAGCCAGGAGCTGATTCACCCAACACAGCGACCACACCAACCTTGTACCCCTGGCAAACCGCGGGGTGTGCAGCCTAAGACCAAGGCACCAGATCTCCTCCGAGGGGACACATCCAACCCTGAAACACGCCGAAATCAGCAGGCCGGGCTGAGGCCCCCGGGAGCCAACACGTCTCCTCAGCGGCCGCAGCCTCGGCACCTCCGGCGGAGGGAGGCGTGGAGCGGCCCCGGCCCCGCTAGGCACCACGGAGAGCTCCCGCCGACCGACCTCCGGCGGGCGGGGGCGCCCAGAGCCGCCCGGGCCCTAGCCAGCAGCGCCCGCGGAGCTGCGGGGGCAACCCCCAGGGCCTGACGGGCCCCCTCCTCCCGTTCTGACAGCTGCCAACCACCACCTTGGTCTTCTCAAGTAGATCAACCCTCCTAAACGGGGAGAACTGAGAGTCTGCCGCCGAACGAGACATTTTACTTTCAAAGCAGGGAAAAAACGTTTCACACTCAGTATCTAAGGAATTTGTACACAGAAAAATTACTCTTGACAGCACCAAAGAAAACAAACGGGAATGGCACAGCACAAGAAGTTATGTGCATGAAGAATGATGCTACCTCCCAAAAATATAAATAAATTATCATCTTGGCAATAAACACGAGCCAAAGCCCGACGTAACTATTTTACTTCCAGGCAAGTTCATTCATGTATCTTATTAATAGTGAACCTGGTTCCTTTACAAACTCAGGAGCAGCAGGAGGAAAAGCACATAAGAAGATTATGTTAATACTATATTTAAGCATATGTAAGGACAGTGAATGAAATACTGATTATTCACTCACTTAATTAAAAAAAACCCCAAGCATTTACTAAGAATAGCTTTCAGGGGGATAAGAGAAGAGAAACTAGGCTGCACCAGAAAAAAAAACAGACGCAGCTACAGTAGTACTCACTATCCCTCATTATCCGCATTCATCAGCACTGAGGTCTATGGAAATCAACTTCAATATAAAAGCATCAACGGGGATAACCTACCCAAAGGCTTTCAGACTAATGTGCCTTTTGTGCAGACAGGAAGCATTTCCAACTCATTATCATCATGATGGAAAACAGCAGAGCTGGATTTAACGCAACTTCCCAGATTTTTGCAAAGAGGTTCAAAGACACAGGAAAAAACATCAGACATTGCAGTCTTCATTAAATAGAAGGGAGGCTAGCGGGCTCAAGCCCCCACCGGTCCAAGCATGTAGGACAGCTTACAGAGTTAAGAGAGGATTTTCTGCACTTCCTTGAAAGCTCTTTAGGAAGCTATGCCCCTTCGCCTGTACTTTGTCAAAAGCACAGCCACGCACACTCCCAACCAGAGCTCATGCCTTTGCTGGAGTCAGCTGTACTTTTCTGTTTCACATTCTTAAGAGCTGCTAATTCAGCCAAGGGTCCCAATTTAGCTTCTGATTAATCAAAAGTTGAACACTCATTAGCGACTGAGGCACGATCCAATCACAAGCTTGCAGGCAGCAGACATGCCCCTAGAGCTTGTCTCTGCACTCGCCATCCCCCGAAGGGAGCTTGGGCTCCTCCATGAGAGCTGGAGCACAGAGGTGGAGACAAGCAGGTGACTGTCAGAAGTGTGTTCTGATGCTAACTGAAACACTAGCGTACACACCCAAGACATGACTGCAGGGATCACTGGTTCAAGTTAAGCATTAATTTCCAGCTCTACTTTGTTATCAAAACACAGCATCGCACGACATCAAACAGCAGAATAACGCTTGGTAAGTAGCAGGAGATAAAAAGCATCTGTAAAAATAGGACTACAAGGAAATGCCTGTATAATGCACATTAAATCTCAGGAAAGCACATCTGCTCTCAGCACTTGAATGTTGACTTCGCTGGCTGTAAAAGTGCTTCTAACCAAGAGAGGGGCTGCAGCTCCAGAGAAGACATCAAAGCCAACACTGCTGAGAAAATGGAATTGTCATGCCACATGGCTGTTCTAGAAAGCTTAAGGAGAAAAAAATGGGAACATGTTTTAGCCTAGCTAGAAAAGAACAGTATAATGTGAAATATGACCATAACTCACAGACCATATGGTCTGTGGCTCCACACCTCCAAAACAGCACCCAGACTGTGTGCAGGCTCCACAGGCAACAGGTCCAAGGGGCTGCAAAGCTGCAGGGAGTCAGTGTCCAAAAGGGGATTTTCAAGCAGCTTGTAAATTTCAGCTACCAAAGCTACCAAAATTTAAGTGAGAAAATAGGGCTATTTCTCATACAGATTAAGCAGCTATCACGAAGGTGCTCTCTCCTTACATAAAATCTCTTCCTAATTTCTGTAGCTTGGAAAACATGTAACACACACACACACACACTACAAAGTTCTTTCCAGGGTGCAGGCCTGACCAAAGGCTATCAGGATTTAAAAAGTGAGTAAGTGCCTGACAAAAGAGAAGTTATCTCCTCCTCATCTGGTCTCCCAATGTGAACTACTTGTGTGTGTCAAGAGCAAGCTTTAAAACCTGGACAGCCCTCCGGCTATAAACTTGGTTCCCCCATGGAGTCAGCTTTATTAGAAGTTTCTCACGAAGCACAGTTCAGCCATTGGCTTATGTTCATTCTTCTCATTTTTCAGAGACTTAAATAAACCAGCACTGATCTTCTATCTTTAGCTGTGAAAAATATGGCAAGTCTAAGGACAAAAGCAGGGCTGAAATGTGTTATCTTAGTCTGGTTTTGAGCAGTATACATTTTTGCCTTTCTATCCTCCTAATAGCATCCAGGGTGGACCACACCAAAGCTCCATCATCTTGAGCACTACACTCTCCCCTCAGCAGCTGCTGCAAGCCTGCAGAGAGATTTTTTCCTCAAGACTCTCCCAAGTCCTTGGTAATTTCTGCTGCACAAACTTCCTGATTTACAGTCTGTACCTTGGTGTTTTTATTATCCCCAGTTGAAGTCTTCTGCTAGGGCTGTCCACATTTATCTTCCAGCTAATCTGCATGCATGTGCAAACTTTATTAATACAAACATAGAGTTGATCATGCTCTTGAATTCAAGATCCTAATAGGCTCTTACTGGAAGTCTTATAAAGACTTTTTTTCTCTTATTAAGTACACAGTAGGTATGCTCAATATTTGAGGTGAAAAATAAAAGCTCATTTTGATTCAGAATGGTCTTTGTAAACAAAGTTTTATAAAATCTGCATCTAAAGCAAGAAGTCAAAAATATTTTTTCCCCTCTAATAGTTTCCCAGCAGACTGTGCCCAAATATTAGAGTATAAAGAAGCAAGGAAAAAGGCAGGGAAAAGTTTAAACTTAAAAGACTCATTTGCTAGTAAAGATGAGGTGCTGAGTGAAAGAACTCAAATAAAAATCAACCTCACTTTAGATGCACTGAACGCTTTCAGCAGAAGCCCTTCAGAATGGAAGAGGCAGGTACTACTTACCTTTGCAAATCTCAAAACTTAAATTAAATAGAAAAAAAAAATACTTCTAGTTGAGGCTGCCTCACAATCCCTATGTAAAAACTTCATTTTCACATGCTGTATCTGAAAACTGAAAGAAACTAATGTTTTCCACGCTTGTTTGTTCTCTTTTTGATCAAATCTTCCCAGAGCTGACACGACAAAATTAATGGCAGGAAGGAGGAGAAACAGCCATTTGGAAATAAAGAGTGCCAGCACCCGTAGAGTTTGGAACAATCATAAACTGGCATCAGTATAGTCCTCAAGTCCTCATTGGTATAGTCCCTCAAGCCTCAAGACTAATCACAAAGTTGTTTATGTGACTTAAAGTATTATAATATCAAAAGCAACAGGCATCAAGGTAATTAGAGAGTACACCCTGAAAGGCTCATCACCAAATGAGGAAGATTTCTATTTTCCTTTAAATTCAAAATACAACATATTACTCCCACATATTGTCTGAATGAGAATACTCTTACCTGCAAGATGCAAGATAGAAGTCCAAGAGCTCTATTCTGTTAGAATCTCTTTAAAATAAAAAATTATTTTTAAAAAAATCCTGTTTCAGTATGCCTCACAAAGGAAAAGCCTCAGAAAATGAAACGGGAAAGAATGTCAGTGTAAATATCTTGAATTTGTACTGGTGCAAACAGGAAGAAGGCAATACTCTTCAATCCCTCAAGCAGACCTTCCTTCTGCGTCTCTGCCAAAAGCGCTCTGTGCAGAAACACCCTGACCCAAGTGGTTATGTGGCACCTAGAAAAGGACATTTTCCCAGACAACTGCAAATGCCTTTACAGTGAAATTTAAAATCTTCACTCACCTCCTTCTCCCTTCAGCCCCAAGGGGCAGGGTGAAGGACAGTACCCAAGACCTTTTGTTTTCTTCTATCATCTATGACAATGCAAGATTGTTCATCAGATCACTCCTTACTACTTTCACAAAGGGAAAATAAGGATTTTAAGGAAACAGTTTCTACTATCTATGAAACTCGATCTCCTGTTTGTCTCCCCACCACAAAAATCTTCTGATGTCTAATAATATATTTGCACTCAGCCAACAGCTTTTCTATCAGTGGAACACTAACCTGAGCATTTCCTCCATGCAGATTCCTGTCCTCACACAACTTCTCGGCACTTACCTGTGACGTTATCTACCCTCTTGTTGAATTCAATGGACTGTTCAATGTGCTGACCAACTTCAATCAGGGGCACAGACACTATGATGCTTATGCAATGGTAGCTGAACTCACAAACACACAGAGATAGCAGGAGTTCCCAATAAAACATTTGTTCATGAGGTAATCCTGACTTAAAAACATGGACAGCATCCTCACTTTAAGAGACAGAACACAAAAGAGAATTAACCCTTCAGCATCAGGGAAGAAATTTCTCCCCAGGGAAAACAAAGCATCATTCCTCTTCAAGCATGTAAGTTAAAAAAATTAAAATTGAAATGAAATTTAAAAACCAACACATCCCATAAACACATAAAACCATAACACTGCTATTGACTACAACAGAAAGAAGCTTCTGGCCTCTGAGCTCCCTGGCACTTCCACAGATTCTCAGTATCACATGTAAAAGCTCAGGAAGAATCAATCTCCACCAACACACATAATTACTGAAAGCAGCCCAACATTCCCAACCCCTCTAACCCTCTAATCCACAGAGGACGCTCCTGTAACCAGGTTACTCCCTGGCTCTGTTGGCATCCGTGCATCCAAGGGGACAGCACTGAGTCACATCCCCCGGCAGCCAGCACTGACTCAGCCCCATGCTCCCCACCAGTGCAGGAGGCTCAAGGTACCCCCTGCAGCTTCTGTGGCAGCAACAGATTCCCTTTGCATGGACAAATGCCACAGCTGACCCGAGGCAGAGAACAGAAAAAGATCCCAGCTCCCTTTGCGACCAGATCTCTTAGAGAGGATGGCTGTCTGGAGCATCACCCCCAACAAGCTCAGCTCTCAGAGCAGTATCAGTTAGGTGGGTTTCTTCTTTTTATTATTGTTATTTTTTAAGTGTACAGATGTGCTGCTGCTTTGGTCAGCTACAGACCCTGATACTCACAGCTGGCTCCTGCCAGCTCCCAGAGCCTCCTGATGGCCTCTTCAAGGATTCAAGTTGCAAAATCACATATTTCTCATACCTACCATGTAAAAAACATGCACTAAAAGGACAGAAAACATGTACTCTGTTATTAAATGTAGAAAAGAGCAAAAACCAGCCACTTTGTATGCAAACAGGAAAGAAATTTGCTTTAAAATGTCGTTTTATTTGCTTACATAATCAATTCACCAAGCTTTTTTTTTTCAGTCATGCAACATTTATACTATAAAGGTGTTTCCCTTATAACTGTACAACCAAGGTACACCAATAACAGCTTCTACAGACAAATACAATTCAAAACCACAGTTCTGATCTTTGCTACTTGAATTGAAACCCATAGTATGGCAGCCGGATGGCCTCAAAGGTACCAAGCACTTACTGGTTTCAGAAGTTCAGAAACAGCAAGTGCTGTGTGTCTCACTTCATCAGACCACATCCTTTGACATTCAAGGAATGACCCTCACCTAGTGTGTCAGGGTCATACACCCACTGAACTGACTTTAAATGCAACAGGCATCAACCTGACAAGCCACATTCCCTGCCAGCACCTGGAGACAGCCTATTCCTGCCCTGCCTAAAACCCTCCTGAAGCAGAGAAGCACTATCACACTCACTCAGCCCCTGCAGCCAAGGAAACAGTCCTCATCAGGGCCTCACTTATCACTGCCACCCCCAAAACTTCCTCAAGTCACAGATGATATCCCAAAACCACTGATGCCAACTTGCTTAGAGGGCATGCTGTACTTCTGGCCTGTCCCATGGCTCGCTAATTATTCTAAACACCTTTGATGCTCTGCAGGTTGGCCTGCTGCTGCTCTCCAGAGTAACACACAAGTGTTTGCCATCACCCTCCAACAGGAACCTCTCCTTCCCATGCAGGATCTCCCTGACCAGGTGACTGCAAATAACCAAAGGCACCAGAGCAGGGTATGCTGAGTGCAGAGATGAGTTTTGCTGGAGAGCAGCAGAGTCTGACCTGGTTACAGTCCCAAACTGAGATGACGTCCTATCTGAGCTAGTAAGTCCAGCCATTTAGAAGGTTTTATTCACTTAAGTCAAAACACAGTTGGCTTTTAAAAGACAAAAAGCTCCACTTGCTTATAATAAACAAGGTGAAAGTACTCTACAAGACTCAGGTGCTCACAGCAAGCAAGAGGCCTGCTGCTGAAGGCTTATGGCACAGCATTTTCATTCCCAAAACCACTTACATAGCCCACAAATGGGAGATAAACTTCTATCAGAACAGATAAACCTGAATAAGCTGGGGTCAAACATAAAAGTGGCCTGAGGTCTGCAAGCATCATTTGAGCAAAGATATGAGACACCTTCTGGTTCAAACACTAAGCACAACATCCTCTATGGTACTTTGTCAGAAAACAAGTCTTTACAGAGCAAATTCTCCTCCTGCTGAAAAAGCTGGGCTGAGGAGAGGGTGCTTTTGCTCACAAGGCATGCCAGAGAAGCCTCAGCCAGCACACTGGCTGCTGAAAAAAAACTTTAAAAAGCGTGTGTGCATGCAGGGTTAGGGCCACAGCTCACCTGTTCTGCTCTGATAAACTGGCAAAATGTGAGAAAACTTCGCACAGTCCTTTTTCTACTGAAAGCAAGAACTGCACATTCATGCAGCTGTGCCTCAGCAAACTCGGGGAAGGTGTCCCAGGAGGCCAGCCTGGTGAAGCTGAGCACTGTGACAAAGATCATGGGGTGAGCACACCAGCACAAGCAGTGCGACCACGATCACGCCTGAGCTGCTCTCTCTTCATCACACAAAAACCGTGGAGTTAACCAGCACAGACAGCTGGCCCACAGAGCTCTCTGCTGAATTAACTGAGGACAGCATCACAAAGCAAAAGTGATGCATAGTCACCTGTCACAGCCAACTGCTGGCCACAGCTCTGTGAACATGGCAGCGTACAGATTTCATGGAAAAGACAGGACTGCTCGACCTTGGGCTGCCAGAGGAGTGGTGGGAAGCTTTTTGTCCTGCTGTGCCAGCTCCAAACAGCGCGAGTTACTGAGCTTTTCCTCTGGTCATCACACAACTATACACTCTAAGGGCCAAGAACCACATTATTCACTGCAGAAAAAAAAGTTAGTCAGAGAATTTGGATAAATCCCCAAAAGCATCTATCTTGGACATCCTAAAAGTAACAACAGTCATTCAAGACATGACTGTTTATACTATGAGACTCATTACACAGCAGGCCTGCCTATTTTTAGAGGTAGATAACACTACAATTCAGTGCTAGATAAACCCAAACAATTATTTTAAAAGGGTACTCCATCACTAATTATTCTAAACATCTTCAGGGCTCTGTAGACTGGCCAGCTGCCACTCTCTGGTATAACAGCTCAGAGAACGATGCTACAACTTCACTTGTGCAACGCCCCAATGGAGGTGACAGATAACTCAAGAGTGCAAGTGGTGTCCATACAAGTCCACAACAGCCAAGGCGAGCTCGTCACTGCTTTGCATGCCAAAAATAAAAAAACAACAAAAAAATGAGACCACAATCTTCTGTTTATGCTACAAAAACCAGGAATTTTTAATTTACCAGTGAAAAAAGATTCCTCAAGGAATAAACGTGCTACCAACAGTGGTGACAGCCCTTGAGCAGCAGCACCACATTCAGAGCCCCAGGGCTCAAACCTGATATGGCACAATGTACAAACATGAACTGCAGTTTGCTGCTGCTCGGAAGAACGTACTGGAGATGGAAAATAAAAAAGGTTAAGCTCCCACATGTAGATGTATCTGCCAGAAGAACTAAATAAAAGCCTAGGCCAAGCATGTTTCCAAGGACCGGTCTGGCTGTTGTTGGCTACGCTGCTCGTCAATCTATTTTGTGGTTTCATCAGACTGAGCCCAGAGTCTGTACCACTCCTCTGCCTGCTCTCGAGCAAAGCACCACCAGTGCTCCCCCATCCTGAGTTCTGGGAGATATGAGGTGAAGATGCAGGCAGAAAGCAGGGACAGACCTCTGCCACAGGCCAGCCAGGCATCCTTCAGGACAATCCAATGTGCCTCAAATTTCTGAAAATGTGCATGAACATTTCTTGAGCAAACCAGACTTTTCACACAATAACAGATATTGTGATGGCAGTTTTGTTCCAGCACTGCCTAAATCCAACCAAATCCTGGAGGAACCGTGAAACCAAATCCACCAGGAGCCAAAGCAACAGACAGCACACTGAAAAAAGGGCTTCGAGGGTATTTTAACCAGCCAGGAGAGAGAGACACTGCGAGGCGAACCCGCATTTCACGCCCGAGCTCATTTCGCAAGGACGTGCCCGCCTTCCCCGCTGCAGAGGGCGGGTAGCGGGTGCCGGGGGGAGCAGCCAGCCCCGGCTCCTCCGGAGGGAGCATGCCGGCCCCGGGCGGCAGCCAGGGGGAGGAGAGGGCGGACAGGCCACCACGACCGCCACACTCACCTTCCCCGCCAGCAGCGGGCTCCCGGGCGGCAGAGCACGGGCAGAGCAGGTACGCCGGTCCTCGCAGCCGCCGCGTCCCCAAGAGGCAGGGAAAGAAGCCGGGGTTAGCGGCTGGCCTCGCCGAGCGGCTCCTCCGGGGCCGGTGACCGGGGCCAAACTTCCCGCCGTGCCACCACCCCCTCAAAATGGCTTCGCCGCCGCTTCAGCCCCTGGCCGGGTAAGGCCGCCCGGGAACTCGCCCCCGTCCTACCGCCCGGTACGGTCAGGCCCCGCGCCGCACCGTACCGCACCCCCGCCCCGCCGGCACCCCCGCCCCGCGGCGCTCAACAGGT
>VYZX01018428.1:318454-356985 GCA_013401335.1 Brachypteracias leptosomus
CTGGGGTGTTTAACCCAGACCTTGCAGAGGGTGTCAGGCTGGCTGGAAGGGCAACAGCATCCTCACCGTGGTGGTGGATGCCTCCTGGGGAACACCTGGGAAGCACAGTTGCCTCTTCCAAGATTTAGCTGCTTGCTGATAGCAACCCTTCTCAGAGAGGAGATGGGGCTGGGGGAAATGCTGTGGTCTGCAGCTCCCTACCAAGTACTTCAGGCATGTCACCCATCCACCCACACCCCCACCCTGTCCCACCCCTCCTGCCCGGGACACCGGGCACCCTGCAGACAAAGTGTCCACCTCTTAGCCTGTCCCTCCACCCCCGTGGAGCCTGCCATGCTCCCAGACCCTTCTCCACCGCAGTGCTCACCCTCACCCTATGCCAAGCTGGCTCACAGGCATTAGCTGTGTATTTCTGAGCAGAGATCACTGCAGAGCATGTAATTTAACCCTCTCATAAAAATAATCGCTGCCTCAATTATTCAGCATGCTTGCCCCACTGCCCAAGCTCACTAGCAATGTTTCCATGCAGTTGAGATATCAAATTCTTTGTTGTATAATCGGCATTGGTTACCAAGACCTGGGTCATACTTCATCACACGTGTAGGCCTCTATTCCTACTGCCTGTAATTGATTTGATGTGTGTGCAGATGCCAGTACACGATATAGCTGCTTTCTATATGGTCTATAACATGAATTTCTGAGGCCAGCACGTGATTCAACACAGTTTGGCAGCTCCACTTGCAATAACCTGCTTGTGCAGACCTTTGAACGACACTGAGACACCCATCTGTGCTTACACAATCCCCTGGGCTGGGTCTGCAGGCAGGATGGTGATGCCAGAGCAGCACGTGCCTGTGAGCACCCAAATTGGGTGCTGGCTGCTGGCCCAAGCAGAGTGCCCAGCCTGCTGCCATCCCACGGGAGAGCTAGCAGCAGGACAGCCTCAAATCTGAGATGCTCCCACATTGCACAGGTCCCAGAGACAAGGTTCTCCATCCTCGGGGGCTGGTGAAGTGCTGGGGCTGTGAGCCCTGAGTTGAAATTGACCTAAGGCTGAGTCACAACCCAGCAACATGTTTTGTTCCCCCAGTGGTTTCAGGCCCCAGATGCAGAATCTGGCCCACCTGTGTGAGGCCCCAACTGCCCCCAGGTGATGGTGGCTGGGGTGGTGGGCGAGGCTAGAGAGATATCAACCAGGAACCCAATCAGTCTGAGAAGAAGCTGATCAGTTTGAAGAAAGTTCATGAGGAAGAGAGTTCCTGTAACAGAAGAAGAATAAAAGATGAACAAATAAAGACCAAAAGATGAAGAGGAACATAGATGTTTGTCTCGAGTGTAGAAATGAAGACTAAAAGATGAAGGTGTGCTGAGGAAATGTTGCTGAGTTTGGTGTGGGCCAGAGGAAGCAGAGAATTAGCAGCACAAAATTGGTGTAGTCAGGGGGAACGTTTGAAGGAGTGAGCCAGCAAAAGACAACTGGTGATGAGGGTGAGATTTGAAGAAATCCCCTGGAGGTGAGCAGAGAATGGACTTTGTGAGTAGAAAGTGTTTGTGTGAAGGCAGTGAAGAACCCCAATGTACTGAGAGTTTTTGAGAAGATGGAAGCACTTGTGTGATATTGTACTGAAAGAAGAGGATTGAGAAGCTGAAAATGTTTGTGTGATAAGAGAAATTGTCTGAAAAGTTTTCTGGCCTGGGCATTGGAAAAAATGTGTGAAAAAGCATTGCTTGAACTGTTTTGCCACTTCTATTAGGCTGGTCACCATCAACAACAGCATCCAGGGCTCACCCCAGGTCCCTGTGTCATCCCCTGCTTAGCTGAAGCAGCCTGCACTGCACACTATGCAATGCAGAGCATCCCACCACCACCACCAGTCACTGCCGGCAGGGCACCAGCTAAAGCAGCATTAGCTCTACCCTCACAAAGAGGACCAAAGGGCAGGTGGACTTCTCATAGTAATACCAGCAAATGGGTTCCCGAGACAGGCAGTGGTTGTTTTTCTGTGTGAAGTGGAAGATGTTTGCTTTAACCTTCACATGGGTGAGCAGTGATGAAATGTATCCAGGACAGCTCTAAACACACTTGGATTAAACGTATCCAAAACAGCTGTAAGCACCCTCACGTCCCCTTGCCTGGCACACCAGCCCCGCTCCCAGCCAGGAGCTGAGGGCCACGTCTCTGGGCTGTGGCGCCGCTCGGGCACTCATAAACCCATCAACTGGTGTCCGGGCTCGCAGCCCTCGCAAGCTGCGGGAGGTGTTGATCCCCCCATGGCCCCCCACCCCGTGTGGGGCTCTGAGCAGCCCCCTCCTTCTGCCAAGCTGGCAGGAGAGCCACAACATCCCCCAGGGAAGCAGCTCTCCTTGCCTGCCCCCTCACAGATGTTGGCTTCTGTCCCTCGGTACCTCAAACGGTGTCTGCTAAAACTGGACAAACCACAGATTCAAACACAGATCAAGTTTTCAGCTGCAAGTAGTCTGTTTTTGTGGCCCCTTCTGCCATCTGTCTGTCCCTCCTCTCAGGCTGTCTGAGCGTGGGACTGCACTGGGGCAGTTCTCTCTTTCTCCATCTCCTTATCCTGGGAGGATATCCTGGCACCATCTGCCTTCACCTACTGGGACCCTGACATTTGTTCCCTTTCCAGAAGCTTCCTGTTTGGGACATTTCTTTGTCTCGGCTTCCTCTCCTACTTGTGCTGCTGAAACCAAGGTGACTGTCCTGAGAGCACGAAGAGAACAGGGTGTTGAACACTATGTTCTGTGCTGTCAAGATCCTCCCCGCCCAGCCGCATCCCACGTGCTCATCAAGCAAGCTCCTGGCTCACCACGCCAGGCAGCAAATGCACTACAGCAGCCTCAACACCACCAGAGACCCCACCATGCAGCTGTGGTTCCCACCAGCCACACTGACATCTTGCTCCCTGTCTCTCAGGCCATAGCTCGCTCGGTCACAAAGAGAACCTGCACTAGATTAAGCCACATAAATCCTCACTTTATGACTGAGCATGGGGTCCAGATCCCACCACTGCAGCCACCCACTCTCATTGCCCCGGGGCAGCACAGCAGCCCCTTCAGTACCATCAGGGACAACCACAGCTCCCCACATACAGGGGGATGATGGGCCACGCTGAGCAGATGCAGGCAGACCTGTATGGTAACGTGAGCAGTTCATGTACAAACCACATCGAGTTCAAACAGGGTCACCAACACACCCTGTCTGGCATGAAACACTGATCATTAAAGCAGAGAGAAACCCTTAGATTATATTTTATGCATCCTACTTGAAACCAAGTGATCTGGAAAATCCCAGAGCATTTGGATGCAGAGGTCTAAATCTTAACGACGCTCCTGGAAAGTCTCAGGGTTTTGTTTGCACTATTTAACAGCTTCTTCGTAAGGAAGCAATCGATTTGGTTAAGGAAAAAAAGCCACCACAAAAATCGCTGCCCTGCTGTTCAGCTGATAGAACTCCATCAGCACCATCACTCTTGACACCAGTCCCAGTTTGGGTTGCTAGATCTGCACCCAGTGAGGCGTGTGGACCAGGTGGAAAGCAACCCCAGAGCTGCACATGGTGACTCCAGCTGCTCAGGCGCCAGGAAGGGACTGGCCTCAGGGAACTGAAGGCAACATTTTTGCATGGTTTTGGAAACTCTTTAGCATATAATGCATTTTTCTCCCATCTGTATATCTTACTGCCCTCAAATATTTAGTTTCTTTACCACAGTCTAACTTTGTTACATAAATTTGTGCTTAGGAACTGTAACCTATTTCAACACTCTTTTTTTTTTATTTTATTTTTTTGCGGATGGAGGCACTGTTTTTTCACACACTCTGAGGGAGAAGCCCAGTCCTGCTGAAGCAAGCTATGGTTCAGAGCAGAATCCGCAGATGCCCAGAGAGTTATCATGTTGGGAAGAGTTAGCATTGCATTTCCCTTGCAAGAAATGGTAAGAAGTATGGAGATGAGGGTGATCCAATTAACTAGGCTTTACATGGATTTCCAAATGGCATGTGGCAATGCTCTTAAGCGCTTAAAGAATGCTCAAAAGCTCTTAAAGAAACTGAGCTGCCATGGGATAAGAGGTAGAGACCTCCCGCGATTAGTAACTGGTGAAAGGTCAGGAAGTGAAGAGCAGCAGCAGGACTGCATCTCCCAAGGGAGGGCACTGGTGGAGACCCCAAGGGTCTGATCCACCCTGCATCTCCCCGAGTGCCCTGGAAAAGGCCGGGACACAGCAAGGTGACAACACATCCTGGCAGGACAGCCACCAAGGGCAGTGACAGCAACAGACAAAGGCTGCCCCAAAAAGAGTATGGTGAAATCCGTGCCTCAGGGCACAGACATGTGGCTTTCTGCTCATGGGTAAAGCCTTAATCAGGAGATCCACCTTGCCCCTGTGTGCTGCCAGCTCTCTTCTTCCTCAGGCCAACACCAAACTCAGCAACATCCCCTCAGCATACCTCCAGCTTTTAGTCTTCATCTGTTTGCTCGTCTCCATATGAAATCAGCCAAGGAGGAACACACCACTGAGAGAGAGCTCAGCAAGTGCCCCCAACAGGAACTCTCTTCAAACTAATCAGCTCCTTGTTTCTTCTCACAAACTGATCGGTTCCTGGTTGATCTATTGATACCATAAAAATCGGCCTGAGTAGAAAAACTTCCAGAGATTAAGTTTTAAGTTTCTGAAGGTAGCATTCCTTTATTGGCACCAGGGCGAGCGGGGGATCATTCCTCCAAAAGACGCTCCCCCCGAGAACCATTTTCAGCCCCTATTTAAAACCCTCAGATAATTCCCTGGATAATTAACATGAAAGGTGGTATCTTTTGGAACTCATTAAAATATTAAAGTGTCCCTTGCGCTTGTGTAGTGGTGGTTGTTACTTCATCCTCCATCTCGTGATTCTTCATCCTTGCACCTGGCACTTGTTTGTGAAAGATGTTCCGCCGCTCGTGGGGCTGATCTAAACAGGGCTGAGCTTGTTATGTGAGTTCTTCCAAGACCACCTCGTCCCTCTTATCCTGGAATGTCTTAAAAATTAATGGTTCTCAAAATTTGCAGTTCAAAGCAATTACTTTCCCAACTAGGTCAAAGCAACAGTTTCCCTTATCTACTACCCAATGCCAGCTGCAGTTGCGAGCCTGAGAAAGTGAACAAACTGCAAATCAGGCCTCACTTACACTTAAGAGTTTAAATCCAACTTATATTGAGAATTAAAAGAAAAGTTATAGCCTAACTATATTTATTTAAAAGGTCAGGTGAGCTATCAATATCACTAACCTTTCCCACCACCCCAACCACCATCACCTGAAACCACTGGAGGAATAAAACATACTGCTGGGTTGGGACTCATCCATAGGTCAACTCCAACTCAGGGCCCGCAGCCCAGGCCCCAGCACTTCACCCTGGCCTGTGCAAAGTGTGAGGGAATTGCTGGTGCCAAGCTCATCTGCTTCCAAAATCATCAAGCAGCTCAAATTTTCATGCAGTTGTATTTTCTGAGGTTCCCTGCAGCTGCTCCTGCTATACCTGCAGGAACCCACCTTGGGTTGGTTTCAGAGGTACCCGTGCTATATATAAAGGGCAAAAGAAACAGGTCCGAGTGCACGAGCAGCTTTGTCAAGTGTGTAAGGATCAGCTGGGAAAGAAGGCATCAGAGGGGAGAAATAACCCCATGCAGGGAAAGGGCTTCCTGCACTTGTGGGAGCGTGCAAGAAGGAAGAGTTGCAGGAGGTCACGAGTGCTGGGTCTCTGCTCTGCCAGCCATGTTTGGTTCTGCCCCTGTCCCTCCTGGGCTGGAAGGAGGGCTTGAACTCTCTGGAGCTCCTCAGGTGCTGGGCCAGCCATGTTCCCTGCAGTGGGACTGTTAAGGACCATCTTCATGGCTGGAGGGAGCGTGTTGTCCAGACCAGTCCCAAAGCTGAGCACCTCACCACTCCCTGGCAAGCTGCTCTGGGCAGACCTCCCAGGAGCAGGGATAGAGGAAGGAAGTTCAGTGCTACTTGCTATTCAAAGTAAAAATCTGGCTTCCTCCTACCCCAGGCCCTCCACTTTCATGAGTCACTGTGCTCCCCAGGAAGCTGACCCGTACACAGTGGAGCCAGACGGGTGCTTCAGGTCACAGGGAGGCAACCAGGAGCGGGGCTGCAGCAAGGAGGCTGAGTCAGACCCGTCCCAGGCAGACACTGCTGTGGGCTCGGATGTGACTCAGCCCATGGAGCAGCTGCCCCTGCTCACAGCCCATGCTGGTGAGTGTGAGGTTAGGGAGGGTGAGGAGTTCTGGTCTTTTTTGTGAGCTGGGAAACACCTCCTCATCCCAGGATCTCTTCAATGGCTCAGCAAGACTCAGGAGAAAGCAAATTAATCTGCCATGCTTCCATTCCTCTCCTCCACAAATTGGTGTTGGTGTGGAGGCCATGCCAACAGCAACCCTCCTGTCATCCAAGAAAATGCTTCAAACGCCTTCCTGTCCATATCCTGCAATGATGATATTGCCCCATTTCTCTACGCCAGCTCAATGCACCATCACAGATCTCCTTCTCTGGAGACTTTCAAAACCCACCTGGACACATTCCTGTGTAACCTGCCTTAGGTGAACCTGCTTTGGCAGGGGGTTTGGACTAGATGATCTCCAGAGGTCCCTTCCAACCCCAACTATTCTGTGATTCTGTGACCAAAGCAACGTGGATTAGCCAGTTTTTGCAGTCCATTACAGACTGTATTTACCAGGAAGGTTCAAGTCCATCCAGGGAGCAGGAGGGGATGCACTTCCAGCGATGGATTCCCAGTCATAGCCCACAGAACATGTGCTGGTGTGGCAAGAGGCGGCCAGCTGGGTGGCAGTTGGGCAGCCAGCTTGGTGGAAAACCTAGGAGCAAAACCCCCAGGTACAAAACTCTCACAAACCTGGGAGCTCTGCTGGGTTCACCTGACAGCCCCCAGCTGCCACAAGCTTTCCCTGGCAGTTCCAGAGGCAGCCAGCTCCACCTTGCCAGTACCAGCAGCAGCGGCATGTGCCTCAGTGCTGGAACTGGCAGGGGTTGTGTTGGCAAAAGCCAGAACCCATGCTTAGCTTTAGGAGAAAAAGAAAGCCATGGGGGCAACGCGGCTCATAGCTTCAATCAGAGTGTAAGCAAAAGTACTCTCTACTTGGCATAAGTCATATTTTCCATACATGAGAGGAATGGGGGGGGACTCGCTTGCACAAGGTCTGTAGGGAAAACTTGCCAGGGTAGACAAGCCAGAAAGCAGAAGGAAGGAGGAGGGGGTCTACACGCTCACACTAAGGACTTCCTTGGGTTAGACAAAGGCTCAGAGCCATGTCTGTGTGACTCACTATGCTTTTCTGAGACATGCCACCAGCCTGATGCAAACCCTGCTCCAGCAGAAAGAAACCACGATGGGCCATTGCTGGGGAGAAACATGGGAGTTGCAAGAGCTGCTATAAAAAACCACCCCTTCACAACCTGCAAACCAAAGACGCTCCCCATGAGCTGCTGGTGAAGGAGAATCCCTTTCCACCCACCGCTTGCTATGCTTTGTTTGTAGCAGAAAATATCTGCTGGTACTGCCAGACGGACAGGATACCCAGGCTTCTGTTCTCAGACACACTTCTGTGAGCAGCCTTCAAAGGCGAAATCACCAATAAGAAAGAAAACAGCTGTGAAAAGTAGCCCCAGATTTTCCCAGTCCTGAATTTGCTGTGCATTTGCTGCTTACCCACTTCTTGCTAAGTCTAGAGCTGCTGGATCGGGCCTCCACCCTCCCCTCCAGCACAACCTTAGACCTTGGAAGCTATTTTTTCCCACTCTGCTATCTTAAAAAAAAAAAAAAAAAAAAAAAAAAAATTGGCGTGAAAGCTTTTATCATCCTGAAAACATGCCAACTGCAAAGGCAACTGTGTCTCAGACGTCTGTTTCCTGGCGGATTTTAACTCCTTTGCTCAACTGCTAGGATGGCGGGGGTAGGAGATGACTACAGCAGGCTGTGAACTCTAGTTTCAAGCAGTTGCATGTTTAACTGCTGTCAAATACCCAGGAGACCAACATTTTCAAACAGTGGGCTAAGAGCTAGACTCTGAAGTGCTCAGAACTGGTTTTGCATGCAGAAATCCCTTCATTCCAGCCCCAAACTGCAGGGCTTCTTGAAGAACATAGGAGTGTGTCCTTTGCTCATCCTGTGAAGTCAGGCTTTACTCTTTTAGAGACAGAAGGCCATCTCGTGGCACATGACCCACAGCAACATCTAACCTAGTACCTACCTCTAACCAGCCCTTCTGCCAGCTGAGGATCTTCCCTAACGTTGCAATTCAAGGCATCCAAGCATTGGAACTGCCTGCAAAAAGAAAACTATGTAGTCTGGGAAGACAAGGAATTGAGACCCTTCCAGATTTGTTTTCCCCTAGGGAGAAGTTACAAAGAGGAAACTGGTCTGGAACAGAGGTGTGTGGAACTCTCCAGAGGCTTGAAAGGATGGTCTTGCTCTGTGAAAAATAGACAGCACTCAGAAAACTGGTGCTTGTCAAGTGAAATCACCTGGATCCCTGCAAAGCACAGCCAACATTCACCACATGCATCTCTGCGGGGAGAGACCATAGAATCATAGAATGTTTTAGGCTGGAAGGGACCTCTAGAGGTCATCTGGTCCAACCTCCCTACACAAGTAGGGACATCTCTGACTAGGGCAGGCTGCCCAGAGCCCCATCAAGTCTGACCTTGAATGACTCCAGGGATGGGGCCTCCACCACCTCTCTGGGCGGCCCGTTCCACTGATCTATATGATCCTACCTGTAGCGCACAACCCAGGATGGCATTTTATAAACTTACCTGTGGCTTCTCTCCAGCTATCACACCAATTTGTGATGGTGCAGAGCAACGCATCACTGCTACTGCAAAGGGAAGCATGAGGGCACAGCTCAGCTACTGCATGATCCAGCTGTACAAGGAGGCCAGGGCCCTCCTTGTGTGTCATGTATTATCTAAAAAACATAAGACAAAAAGAGAGCTGCAAACTACAGAAGACAAGGAATAAGAGTCCTCCAACATGCCGTGCAAGCTGCCTTCTGTCCCTCCTGCCCTCCAGATACACATCCCCAGCATCATCCATAGAAAGCACACATTTCCAGGGCAGGAGGAAGGCAAGTCTGTGAGTTAGATGTGATCTGCAATGATTTCATGTGGCTTCTGTCGCATGCCACAGCATCAGTAGAGTGGTTCCCTGGACACATGGAAAAATCCCATTCTTTTAAGTCACTTTTCCAGTGATGGGAATAAGGCTGTATTTCAATTAATATTTACCAAAACAAGAACCAGACAAACTCAGTACTGTGTGAAAGCGTGTTTATTCCAAAGTTAAATTTCTCACATAAAACAATGTCTCTGAACAGCAGCATTGAGGTCCTCACACAGATCTACAACAGCCTTCTGGGATCCAGGGCTTGGGGTCTTGAATCACCTCAACAGAGCAGTAGGGAATCTCTTTCCAGAGTTGTCAGAAAGCGGAGGGAAATGACAGAAAGCAGATACATTGCCACTGGCACAATTTAAGAAATGTGCCTGCTTACAAGAAGAGAAAAGGTGTCAAGACACTTCGCAGGGAGCTGAATGTCTGCACAAAGTTCTTACAGAACACCCTGCTCTCTGCAGGCTGCTTGCCAAGGAGCAGCTGCCACTGTCAGGAGAGAACTGCATTATTCCTGCAGACAGAAAACAGGACTGTTGGATCTAATAATCTGCTGAACTGCTTCCAAGGACCAAAACAGCTGAGAGGTCGTGCTAGTGATGTGCTCCTTTGCAGCCTGGAGCCCCTGCACCAGGTCCAGTGTGCATGTTTGGTCCCAGTTGACACCTTAGAGGGGTTTACCTCCTTCCTCCTGCCTCAGCCTCTTAGAGAGATGCTCACTGATGGCCATGAGGGGGTTGGCTCTGTACACGGGATCCGTGATGACCTCATGAAACCGAGCCACTTCCTCCTCTCTGAGGGAAGAAAAACAACACACAAGTGCTAAGTGTCTCATGCAAAAGGGATTGAGCAGATAAGAACCGAACACATAAAGCAGTACATTTATGTACAGACAGAATGATCCTGAGTGCAAACCTCAAATGAACAGTGTAAGAAATAAAGCTAGTTTACCCCAGGGTAAAGCTCAAATTGCTGCCAGGTTCATGGGAGCCAGAGACTTATCTCATGCCACAGAGACAGAAACAATCAGGTTAGTGTTGCATCACTTAGAAACGTTTCTTTTAGAGCTTCTCCCGAGTAAATCAGGAACAAGAGACTGTGGGTATCTGGTGAATCACTAGGAATGAAAACTATTTCAGATTGCACCAGCACAAAAGCAAATTCTGCTTTCAAGAGCTCAGCTACTGACTCTCTTTATTGCTCAGCATAGAGTCTTAGTGATTCCGTGTGCCACACCATGGGAGGAGCATGACAGAATTACCTGTCTCAGCTTGGTCACAGCTGGTTGCTGTGGAAATGGTCTTGTCTTAAAAGGCAAGCAAGCAGGGAGAAACAGTAACAGAGCAGGAGTGTAAAAAAACCCAGTGAGTTTCCACGTCACATCCATTGGGGCCTCTCCATTGAGGCCCGCCAGGCTCTCCACAGCCCAGCCAGGCACACAAGTTCATGTTTTCAGTAGTTGCTGTGAATCAGCCAAGTGCTCTTCAGCCTGCAGCTCGTTCCCTTCCTGGCCCTTACCTGCAACACCAGCCCTGCCCCTGCCAGAGGAACACAAAGAGAAGCCAAACTTGAAGCTTGGGTTGTGGCAGATGGGGCAATAAGGTGAGGCTTGGGGAACCTCCAGACCTAATGAATACCCTGGAAAATAAACCTCAAGATTTTCCTCCAAACCTTTTCCCTTGCAAGAAGCACAGTCTTCCCAGACCACTAGGGTAGGATATGTGCCACTACACAGTGCATCTATCCAGTTTTGTCCAGAGGAGAAGATGGGGGGACACCGGGGATCATCGGCTTGCTGAGACAGAAGATTGTGGTGGAGCTGCCTAGTCGGAGTTTAGATCTGTCCCTCCTCAAGCCATGCTTCCTTACCCATGAGTTTCAGCACAAGGAGACACTCACTAGTGGCACTCAAGGCCGTGACCCTTGGACTTCTGCAATGAGCCAAGGAGGGGCTCATTCAGAAAGGCAGAACTGAGCAAGAAAGTCGTTCCAGCATCGACACTGGCCTGTTTCAGACAGAGAAGGGTATTCACAGAGTGTGCTGGAGAGCAGTGCTGGGATCTGTAGGTGGACTGTTCTCCTCAGCCTTGGTTTGAAGTTGAATGGCCCAGAACCGATAGAAATCCTGGAAACAGGAATCACAGAAAGCAAACCCAGCCTGATCACAGTGCTTAGCCCCAGGAGAGCTGTGCTGAAAGGAAACAAAGTTCCTGATGGCTGGTGACAGTATAAAACATCCAACAGGTTATATAGAAGAATAAGGAGTTGCTGGACCAAGTCTGGGAATTATTCAAAAGCATTTAGTGCTTCTTTTTACAAGAAAAGGACTGGCAGAGGCCAATGGACAGCTGTCCTCATAAGGGATGTATGGCACATAAGTTATCATCCCAGAGGAGGAACAAGATTACAATTGGTATGGGTTTGTCCTGAAATCTCACAGACCATACACAGGAGGCCCAAGCCATCATTTTCTTTTTGATGAGACAGGGAAGGTGAACTCTTAAAGGAGCAAGTGCAGTTTCCTGTGCTCTCTTCACTGACATTTTATATGAGACAGAAGCAGACTGAATCCATTTAGAATTGACCAAGTCTGATAGGGACTAAGACAGAAGGACACCCACAAACATCCTGCACTATGTAAGGGGGAAAATCAAAGCTGCTACCTCTTCTAGGGCCTTCGGGCATGCAAGACAAACACTGGAACTGGTTGTCTAGAGAGGCTGTCTGGAGAATATCCACACAATGTTTTGAATATCCTTGGAGATATTCAAAAGCTTGTGGACATGGTCCTGGGCAACCAGTTCCAGGTGACTCTGCTTGAGCTGGGGGGCTGGATCCCATGTCCTCCAGAGCGACATTCTGATAACTGGGTACTTACAAAAGCTGGCATTTCTGAGCTTGTTTCATCAGACAGAAATCTGCTGGTTCTGCCTTTGCTTTTACATGGCTGTGGAGAGAAGAAACAAAACAAGTGAGTGAATGTTACAAAGGAGTGGTAATTTAGCAATTGCTATGAAGATGGAAAGAGTCCAGGGATTCTGCAGCTGCCTTCCCAGAAAGTATAGGTGATCATCCTTTATGGAAATTGTCCTGAAAGGCAATTATTTCCATAGCCAGACAGTAATGAAGACGCAAACTTCTTCTGCCCCAGACGGACAACAGCTTATGAGTTAGGACTGAATGGGCTGGAGGTAAATACACTGAAGAAAAGTTGGATCACTTAGTTCTAAAAGTGATCATTAGCTGCCCATGATCACTAACCTCCAGGTCAAACCGATACTGTTGCTCAGAGAAAAGACCCCATCAAACTTCCCCTTGCCACCAGACACCCATCACCCCTGCACATCTCGTGTTCCTTGCTAACACCGTAGAGCTCCAGCATTGGCAGACATCAGTTCTAGGCAGTGCCACAGTTACTTGGCAACAAGAGGGAATGGGCAGCCCTGCTTCAGATCCTGCAGCAGGATCACCGGGGTGTAAGGTGTCACTTATATCTTAAGATAAAGAACGGCAATATTCCTTTGTCCCTGTGATCACATACCCTCGACAAAGGCTTTCCAAAGTCAGCTGCAAACAGATTAGCTAAAGAGAACACACAACAACAGAGCTTCAGCTTCTGCCACCAAACACAGGTTTTGGGAACCCATGAAGCTGAAAGAAGACAGACTCAGGAACCACCTGTGCTACGTACAGGTGAGGCACAGCAGCAATCACAGACCTGCACTCTCTGCACCTATTTCTTATTCCTGGGCAAAGTCCAAGGATACCAGAGGTGTAATCCCATCCTGCACAGGATGCTGGAAGCACGTGGTGCCTGATGCCAGGCAGTGACAGAGATTCACCACAAAGCTAAGTGCTGAGCCCACACAAGGACACGCAGGAAGGGCAGTGACTGCTTTTGGGACTTGAAGTGCACAAGGGGAGTTCCTGGTAGCACTAGACACTAAGGAAATGAGAAGAAACTTCCATTCTTCAGGATTACACAGAGATAAAGAGGAGAAGCAAGCGGGGGAGAGAGTCTGCCTCTGCAGAGCAGGTCCCCTCCGATTCACCCTGGGACTGAGCCCCAGCACAGAGCCCAAGGGAGGAACAGGGTCTGCCTCCCACCCGTCTGTGGGGACAGGGCTCAAGGAGGAATCTTTCCTTACTGGTGGGTGGTCAGGGCCAGAGCCTCCCCCATCTGACCTACCCCAGAACCCTCCAGCTTTCTCAAGGTTAGGAAACATAACAGTCCCTCACCTTCTCTTCAATATAGCAGGATCTGGTCTCTTTGACAGCATTACAGTGACTTCCTCTTCCTATTTCCCTCTCTGACCTGCTACCCTCCATCTTTCTATTCTGCACTTTTTTCCCCCCCTATTCTTCCTTTCCTCCACCTCCCTTGCCCCATATTCCTTCACCCCACACTCACCATCCCTCCTTACTCCATCAGCTTCTGCTCCTTTTCCTCATCTCTCCCTCTCCCCATCCTGGCCCATTTTATTTTTCCTCATGGGGGATCCTGGTGAACCCAAGCTGCTGAGAGCTGCTCTCACCACTGCCCCAATCACATCTGATTTACCCTCAGCCCAGCACAGCGTGCCTCAGCCTCAAAGCTCCCTGCCAACCCAGACAAACCCCAACAGGGTGGATGTATGTCAGCCAGCCTTTGCAGCACAGAGCCTGTGCAGCAAACAGCAGCCGGGCAGATCAATGCCTGCATGCTGCTTCTGTGCCCTTCAGTTCCTCTCAAGGTCACTCCAGCACTGCTGGTGTTACACAAATGGCCTGAGAGCTCATGAAGAATGGCGAGCAGCAGGAGCAGACAAACAGCTACAGGGGTTCGAGCAGCTCCCATCACGCTGCTGTGTGACACATGCTGCAAGACACAGAAGGAGCAGGAAGCATCTTCACTCTCCTCATGTCCATTAACTGCTCGGCGCAGGAAAATTCCTTATCCCCATTTGCCTGGATTGCTCACAGAAGCACAAAGAAATCCCTTCTCAAGTTGGATGGCAACCCACAGTCACCAGAGCAGGGTCTTGCCAAGTGTGTCACCAAGTTGCCACGGCAGTCTCTTAAAAGATGAGCAGCTCTGCAGAGGGTGACAATGCTTAAAGGAAAGCCTATCTAGAGTACATCCTGGACTGTACAAGACCATGTGTCCCTGAGGCTGTACCTCTCAGCACACCACGAGGGCAGAGGGCTGCCTCAGGCTGTGCAAGCCCACTTCTGCCTTCAGCCACCCCGCTATTTTAAAGGGCTCCGTGCTTCTGAAGGTTTTTCTGTCCCACAGGGCTGCTGCCTGAATTTCCCTCACCAAGCCACCAGCACACTGCCTGCTCACTTGGACCATGTTAGTAGCCCTATTTCATTACACCTCATTGCCTTCATTCATTATAAAAGAGAATAAAAACCTCACTGCAATGCTCTCTTACCCAGCAGGAGATCAAATTCCTGGAGAATCTAATCTTTTATTAATAATGCTGACAAATCACCAGAGTATTGCCTTTTATTTATGTAATGATTCAAATCCTATAAAAGCTTCCTCTGATTATCTCAAACACTTATGCACACACATCCTCATGCAGTCCAGGAAGCCACAAGCCAGCAAGGGGAAGAGCAGCACTGTAGCTCCTCCCTGTTGGTACCAAGGGGGACTGCTTTTTAGATGGCATGTCACAAGCAATCTGGGTGACATCAGTCAGTGCCAAGCTCCCACCTCCGCTGTGCTAACTGCAGAGGGTGATGGTCAATCCTGAAATCCTCAGCCGGGACTGGACTTCTCTACCCTGCTGTGCGATAGCCCCACTCAGCTTTCTAGACACCCGAGCCTTGCAGCCAAAGTAAAAACAGAGCCAGAGTACGAGCTCAAGCTTTCAGCAAGGGGCCTGGCAGAAAATGATGAGGGCGAATGACTCCTGAACAACAATCTGGAGCTGGATGCCACATAAGGTCGCTGCACATCATCACAGAAAGAAGGAAAAGCCACTCAGGCCAAGCCTTGGCCCAGAATTCCATCCAACCAGCCCTCGGTTCTCTGTGAGACTTGCAACTCTTCATGTACTTTTGCTGTTCATCCCCTCTGAAAAAGAGAGCAGGTGGAAAGAATGGCTGCATATGTGCAAAAAAAAAGAGAAGGAAAAAAAGCTTTTCAAAGAATTAGAAGCCAAGTTAAGGAAGGAATTATTTTCCCATGCTTAGATGCAAGGTTCATATCTTCTGTTTGTCTGAGGAGTGGCTTTCCAAAAGCACGGGGAGCTGCCAACTCAGCCATGCTCTGTAGGTGGGGTGTCCCACCTGGGTCAGTTTATTTCTGGGGCATCCAGAAAGTCACAAGAGGGTTCGTGGTATCTCCAGCCTTGATCTGCAACCAAAGAAGAGCATGCTTTGCCAGACAGCCGCCTTCTTGGCTGTTCTCTAATCCAAATGCTTTCTTATTATGGGCAAAAGAAGTTTCCAGTTCCAACCCCTACTAAGCAACTGGAGAGGAGGGGCAAGCATTTGTGCAGCATGCAGAACACTTATTCTGCACTGAGAAACGCAAAAGCAGCTGCAACACCGACCAGATTGTCAGGCAGAGCACTGTATTAAAAAGGAGAAAACACAAGGGCAACCAGAACCCACCCTGTGGCTGGCTGGGACAGTTGTCACGTGGGTGCCAGAGGATCAGAAATAGCCCTTCTCTTTCAGTACAATAAAGGAAATGGAAACACCATCTCCCTGTTCTTGTCCAAAGTCTGCAAGCCAACAGGGCAAACAGTCTGGCCAGAGAATAAAGCTCTGCTTAAAGGCCTTGAACTTCCTCAGGAGAAAGCCAGGAGGAAGTCTGGAAGGACAGAATGGCAGGCTGCAAGACCTCAAGTCCAGACTGTCAGGTGAGCTCACCAGCATTACACTCTGAACGCTTGCATAGCACTGCTGCAACTCCCAGAACATCTGGTTGCTCCCAGTGTGTCCCATGCCAAGCTGCGTCTGAAAAATACAGTTCCCCTCTTAGCTGTGGATTCAAAAGACACATTTTAGCTTTTTCTTGTGGTGAGAGAAGCATGGGTAAAATGGAGTTGCAAATGAGGCCCTGCTCTCCTGACCACTGGCACTGAGCTTGCATTGCCTGCAGCTACAAGCTGAGCTGAAGGGCACTTCATTCTGCACCAAGAAGGAAAATACACAGCCCATCCCAAAATGGCACATACCTCTTGGGTGGCTTCCTGCCCCTGCCACCTGTGGTCAGGTCGGAGAGCTCAGGCAGAGCTTCCATCAATGGCTGCATATCTCCCACCACAGGTGTTGCTTTCCGCTTTGCTTCAGCTTTTTGCTTCTGCTTGGCTAGCTTCACACTTTCTATTTCTGAATCAGAAAAAAGACGTTACTGGAGGAAGAAGTGTTTGCAAGAGATAATCCTTGAGCCAAGACATTCATAGGCTGCTTGGAGTCCTGGTGGACAACGAGTTATGCATGGGACAGCAATGTGCCCTTGTGGCCAAGAAAGCCAATAGAATGCTGGGGTACATTAAGAAGAGTATGTCCAGCAGATCGAGGGAGGTTCTCCTCCTCCTCTGCTCTGCCCTAGTTGAGACCTCACCTGGAGTATTGCATCCAGTTCTGGGCTCCCCAGTTCAAGAGGGACAGAGATCTACTTGAGAGAGTCCAATGGAGGCCTATGAGGATGATTAAGGGTCTGGAACACCTGCCTTATGATGAAAGGCTGAGAGACCTGAAGCTTTTTAGTCTGGAGAGGAGAAAATTGGGGGGCGATCTAATTAATGCGTATAAATATATGAGGGCTGGGGGTCAAGAAGAAAGGGACGACCTCTTTTCATTTGTGCCCTGCAATAGGACAAGGGACAATGGATGCAAGCTAGAGCACAGGGAGTTCCACCTCAACACGAGGAAGAACTTCTTTACTGTACGGGTTACAGAGCACTGGGACAGGCTCCCCAGAGAGGTTGTGAAGACTCCTACTCTGGAGACTTTCAAGACCCGTCTGGATGTGTTCCTGTGTGACCTGCCCTAGATTCTATGGTCCTGCTCTGGCAGGGGGGTTGGACTCGATCTCCAGAGGTCCCTTCCAACCCCTAACATTCTGTGACTCCGTGACACAGGGAGGCCAATGGCTGCCAGCACCACATGGCCACAGAAGCAGGACTAAATCAGCACAAGTAATTTTGGAGGTAACACAAAAGCAGCCAGTCCCACCCTGCAGATCACAGGCAAGATGCCACCAGCCATTCTGGGTCTAATCCTGCTGCCTATAGTCAAGAATGCAGAACTCAAATTCACTGGCTAGACGCTGACACCTTTAATACCTTTGTCTTGTTAACTCCCCAACTCAGCTGAGTTGAAGAGCAACAGTTTCTCATGAAGTGCAATTGTGCTGTGTGTGGATGTTTGTGACAAACCTGGATTGTAAACGCTTCTCCTCACAGCCATCCCTGCCAAGAACACGGCTTTCTGTTCTGCATCACTTCTTTTTTTGGTCTGGCTTTATGAAGCTGACTACTTCAGTACTTTCATAAACAGCATGTACTCAAAATTTTCAGACACCTGATTCTGCACAAACATCCCAAATTCTTTTCCTATGAAGTCTTGCTCATTTGAGGAGCCATGCGATATATGTATTTTTAAACGTGCATATTTCTAATGTCTGAAGCATTACATAATTATTTTCCCTCCCTACTCTCTCCTGAGATGATTTATTGGGATGGAAGAAATCTCCAAGTTTTGCATTTGCGCTCCTGGGTTGAACTTCAGTTCCCAGGGAGATGGAGCATTCAGTGTCACAAGAGCAGCCCTGGGACAAGAAGAAACAACAAACTCTTGGGAAGACTTAGGAAAACAGAGGTGTCACGATAACAACTTCAGCAGTCCAAGTTGGGTTCTCTTTTGAGGGCAAAGACTGCAAAACCCATTTGCATCAGATAAAAATCAACGTATTTCAGTTGGCTGCAGCTCTTTAAGGTCACAACGTTAAAATGCCAAGTTTCCTTTTAGAATCTCCATCTCTGGAAATAATAGTTCATTTTGCTCCATCAACTAACAATAATAATATCAGTTTCTTTACTGATGTTCATATAGGCTCTTTTCAGCTACTCCATTTTTCTCAATACCAAGTTGCACACCTGGTACTAACACTTGCTGACTTTTCTGACAGAAATCCCCTGATACTTGCTACCCTTAGCAAAGCACTTGCTAGGGAATGCTGGTTCTTGCAAATTGGTCACAAGTTCAGCGGATGAGTCAAGAAAGCCAGCAATTTAAGTACTCCTGTATCTGTAAAGCACTTCTAATACCTAGTATTTCCCAAGACAGATATAATTTGGTCTGAAGTTTTCTATCTTGGTGTTCTCCTCAAAGCAAAGCCTCTGCATTTGATTTGTATTCCCTCAGCCTAATAATTTCAGAGCAAAGAGAGAAGGAAAGAGGCCATGGCAGGGCCAAAATAACATACATGATCTTGACAAAGACTGATGCTACAAAAGCATGTTTTATATTGTCACTTACATTACACATTGAGGAAGACAAAAGGTAGGTTTGCAGAAATGACTCAGTCTCAGTGCTAAACACAAAGAAACAATACCTGGGACTTTTACCCTGTGTGCTGGGGAGCAGGTGTGAAGGTTTCTGAGAAGCATTCAGCTGTCCCCAGCACTGCCCAACACTGCCACCCACACCCCCTGTACAGAGACATCCAGCAGAACCCCAGTCTGTGATGCCCACAGAGCCGCCGTGTTTCAGAGGAGTACTTACTTTGGAGCCACCTTTCTTTCCTCAGCTTCATTTTTTCTTTTTTGGAAAGAATTGTTTTTTCTTCAAGACCTAGAGGAAAAGAGAGACATTGAGATGGAGCCTGGCCCCTGCACATAGATTCAGTGCTGGACACTTCCCAAAGATAGAAGAGTCTAATATTTTGTCCAACCCTTGATGCTTTTGAACTTGCTGGCAGGTCAAGCAGGCTGCAGGAGCTACACCACACCTCAGCCTTTAGCCAAGAATATCCAACCCAGCTCACTGCTGGTTAAGAAATAAGAAACAGGCATCTAGATCAGAATAGCAGCAGCATAGGCTCTGTTTTCTCAGGCCAGGGAGCGTTTTCAGAAAAGCTTTTTGAGTGACCCTTGCCCCGTGTCCTGCACAAAACCGGCCTGGGAGCTGGCATTTTCCTCTGAAGACTAGTCACGAGTGAGGGGAGGACGCACAGGTTTCAGAATTGGACACAAAAACCAAGTTTAATCTGAAAAGATGCAGGCTGATAAGGCTAGGAGGAAGGAAAACATGGGCTGCAGCCATGTGCAAGGGTAGCAGGGGAAATAGCAACCTAACAGGGCTACGGGCACCCACCTGCCCAAGCAAGAGCCTCCAATGCCTGCCCAGACAGCACATGGCAGATGGGATGGACTGAAAAGGTTCTGATATATCCAGATCCATGGCAGCTCCAAGGAGCAGATGATTACTAACAGCTTGTAAAAAAGGCTAGTCCATACTATATACCAAATTCAGTGTTTGGAAAATAGCTGTTGATCAACATATACCCAATACAAAAAACCTCACAAATATTTTTACTGCAGATCCCTTGCAAATGCTACAAAAGTTTATCTAATCTCCAGTGTTGAAAACAAAATTGACTTTAGCCAACTTCTCTCCTGAAACGTGCTGGGAATCCTGCTACAGGAATGTCAATAGAGGAACAAGCTCCTCCTCAAAGAGCATTCCTCTTCACCATAGATTATTCTTAAGCCTGGAAAAGGTAAAATACACTTTTTCTCCCCAAAAGAAACAGGAAAAAGGAATTTGATACAACTCTAAAAACTCACGGAGGACAACTCTGAAGCTGTGAATCTTTCAGGATGACTTAAACAAAAGCAGGATCATAATTTCGTAATTTCAATGCCTTAAGATGAGAACAAGCCTACTGAGGCCAGGGGGACTTTTCCATAAAGCAAACAAACACCATGTTTTGAGTTTTTAGAGGACATGGAGAACGAAGCTGTAGCTTTCACTGCCTTGTGTCCCAGAAAAATATGTTCAATGCAGCCAAGAAGCGAGAAATAAAGCCACACCTAGAAGTTATCACTTATCTACAAAGCTCAGCAACATCTCGAAGTGAGACTGACACTGCTGTCCATTTTTCCATCTCCTGCATAAAGCACCAACACACAGGCACCCTGCTAGGACGTAGGGCCAGGCAATAACAGAGACAAACAATCATGTTAAGGGCAAATTTCCTTAATTCATTTGCTGTGGTATCAAAGCAGATGCTGAAACAACTAATTGCATGTTCTAATAACCAACTATCAGTTCTCCCCACCCTTGATCATCCCATGTTTCTGCAGTTTCAGGGAAAAAAAAAAAAAAGGATGAATCACAAAGAAGCCAAGATGCAAATCATGCCCTGATGATCTCCCAAGGGCTGCCTGCACAAACACCTCCACCCTGCCTGCTCAAGCCTGTCCAGATTTCAGCAGCAACGTTGCTGGGGGAATTTGCCCCCTCATCTGAAAATATGCTCATTACTTCATGAGGAAAACAGCACCCAATGGGATTTGTTAATGAAAATTTTTTTTTTAAATATATATTTCATCCAACTGGCCAATTCTAGTAATAACAACAACTTGAATTTTCTTTTTTTTTTTTTTTCCCCAATGGTGCTGGAATATTTAAGGAACCACAAGAGCTGTTTTCTTGGCAGAAGCCCAAGCTTGCTACAGGCCAGGGACGGGATCCCCAGAGGGGTGTGGGGAGGGGAGCTGGATCCCTCCTGCACCCACCATGAGTGGCCAGCAAGGTGGCTGTTTTCTGCTCCTCCTCACCGCCTGTTCCCCCAACATCTCCATTTTATGGTATCGCTCCCCTTAGGAGGTTGCTTTGCTGCTGGAAGGTGCCAAGTTGTGTTTGGCAACTTACAGTCATGATGCCAAGTGCCAAAACCGCTGGAAAACAGTAGAGAGAACTCAGCTAGCTAATTAATGGCATAGACTGTCCCCAAAGTAGTCTTTTATTTTTATTTAGCTTGCAAGCACCTCTGAGATCAAAACCAGACTGTAGCTCTGGTTTAATTATTTTTCTGTGAAATTAGAAGGGTTTGGGTCCCCTGCTCTGGCCCATTCCACACGTAATTTAACAACACTTTGCCTTTGAAACCTTGTGCACGGAAGAAAGGTGAGCAAAACTCACTTATATTAGCCACAGGTAATTTCCATACTGTAAACTTGACAATTACAATTTTAGTGAGGATGTGTTTTTTCTTCCCTCTGATCTGCACAGTACAAAACATCTCAAATATAAACAGATTTTAAAAAAACAAACAATAGCTTTTTGCCTCCTACATCAAGCGTTTGATACTCCTCCTGACAATTCTCGGGATACTGCTTTCATGGCAGACTAGCAGGTTTTTTTTTTGGTTGGGTTTTTTGGGGGGTTTTTTTGAGTATAGCTTCCTTCATTTCAAAAAGGTTGCTTTTTTTTGGTATAAGACTCTCTAGATTGAAAAAATATATATCCTACCTTAAAAAGTCCACATTTTATCCTTTCTAGGCATTCAGAAAGAAGCTGAACT
The DNA here is from genome assembly GCA_013401335.1 of Brachypteracias leptosomus. Taxonomy (NCBI): domain Eukaryota; kingdom Metazoa; phylum Chordata; class Aves; order Coraciiformes; family Brachypteraciidae; genus Brachypteracias; species Brachypteracias leptosomus. Next base: position 340,172 of record VYZX01018428.1, read on the forward strand.
GGGTTAAAGCCACAACAACTACCACCTTCCTTGAGCCCCAAGATCCCACTATTTGACTCTGGAACCGAGCGGGTGAAAACACAGCCTTCACCATTCCAGGGAACCACATTACTTTGAGGACTTGGCTACGAGCAGAAACATCAAATAAACCTGTACCTGCACAATGCTACACAAACAGAGCAGGGTCCTTCAGCCCCAGGCATCTGCTCTCCCCCATGCAAAGCTGCAGTGGAGCCCCAATTCCCCACTTTGTTATGAGCTATTATGAGCATGTAGCATTAAGTATTATTCCCAGAACTCCGATGATACATTACAGTAAAGCTGTTGCTGCTCAAAACATAATATTCTGGCAAAACAGAATACTGTAGAAACTGAAGTTAAATAACAACAGATGTGTTAATTTTAGCCTCAGTTGTGTAACAGCAGCATATGCCTACAGCTGTGGGATGGGTTCACTAAAGAAATTCAAAGAGTATATCTAAAAGTAGAAGATTGGGTGTGTTTTTTGATTTTGTTTATTTGTCACTTGCAAACTGTCTGATACCCTTTTATATCGAAAGGGCCTGGGAAAAGGTAAACCATAGTCTCCTGGGGGAAATGCCAGTGCAGAACTACTGCAGGTATTCTTTTTCCTATTGGAAGACAGTTGAGAGGCAACACAGGCCAGGCAGAAAGTCACCAAGCTCTTCTCCAGCAGAGATGGTGCTTCCCAGGAGTCAGCCTGGTGGCTTGCTGCCCTCATCCCATCCAACAGCTCAGGTTCCACAAGACCTCCAGCTCCACTCCTCCTCCAGAAAGCACTGACGCAGAAGTGTCCAGAGAGCGCAGGTCACTAGTGGAAGTGAGAAGGACAGAAGCAGAGGGTTGATACCTAGGCTCTTTGCCCTTTGCTCTTAAAGGAGTCTCTGAAGACTGCTAGGTAGGCTGTGCCTAGTGCACAGACACCATGGTAAGGGAGTGTTTGAGTTTTACCCACTCCAAGCCTTGCCACCCTCAGTAGGCTTGAGAACTGGTGTTGGAAAAGATGACAGCCCCTGCTGGGACAGAACAAGTTTCACCAGGGACACAGCATTTGCTTTTTGTGTTCCTAAACAAGCTACATTGGTTTTGTTCACGTTATCACCAACATACAGGCTTTCCTCCTGCCCCCGATGAAGAAGGCATCCTATTTAAAGTGGGATCTGCTTTCTCACCCTTCCAGATCCCCCAGTTATTTAAAGCAGAGCCTACTTCCCAGCCTGGCTTCCCAATGAGACCCAGAGAAGCAGCATGACTCACGTCCTCACACCAAGGTCATGCTGCTGTCACGCCTGGTAAACATCCCCAGGCTCTGACCATCTACAGCAAGGGCACGAAACCTCCCTCTGCAGAAGAACTGAGACTCATCTCTAGTTAGCTGCATGAGTGCACAAGTGACATGCCATCTGAAGTGGGAGCACTTCCCCTCAGGAGGTGACTGAGAAGTCACAATCTGCACAGTAGTCTGCAAAAGGCAACTCTGGAGACAAAGTCTGTCCTTCTAAGCAACGTCTTAAGCACTGCAGGCATTCTCAGCCCCTGCCACAACTAAAAGCACCTTTTTCTCCTCTATTTGAGGCCTTTTTCATTCTTCAGAAGTCCTCAGTCTTCCCATCTCCACCCTCTCAGCAGCCCTCCCCAGCACACAGGCTGCCATTTTAAGGGTCAGTCTCAAATAGGCAGCTCAAGGTGACCCACTGTGTCACTGTCCTTAAAACCACTTTTGCAGCTGGAAGGTTATTTTCATATCTAGGCAGAAGGAGGTAACATCTCGAGGAACCTAGATTTCTGAACCAAGCGTGTCATAAGGACCACAAAATGCCTTGTTTGAGCCAGGTGCTTGGTACTGCCAGTTCATGGCACTGTGAGTCTCCCAATGGAGAGGCTACAGCTATCACAAGGAGCTCACCTGATCTGCCAGGTTGCAGGCTCCTCCCTGGGAAAAAGTACCTTTTGCTCTTGGAAAAAGGTCAGCTTATTTCAGGAGTTCTCCTCTGCATAAAACAGGGGAAAACATGGTGGGGTCTGAGGGAGAAACACCCCACCACAATTTCTGTAGCATGCAGCCTTAAGAGAGAAGCATCCACAGAAACAGTGCTGGGGGACAACAGGGCAACCATGTGACCTCTGCTTTTTATGTTCACTAATTTCTATTAGTGTCTTTCCTGTATTACCTCCATCCTGCTGCAAACACCCTGAAGGGCAGCAAATTAGGTCAGACCCATCACTAGTCCAGGGCACTGAAATGCTTTTTTCCCCACACACACATTTTGCTGGTTTTGGAAAATTCCTCATAAAAAAAAGGAAAGAAACCGTGTATTTACTATCAGCACGTCCTGCTGAGTCACTGGGTAGGCGGTGAGACTGAAGAAGGAGAATGAAAAACAGGATACCAGACACACAGTGCCACTGTCTGGCACAGGCCATGCTGCTTCTCCTTCTCCTGACCAGGACAGCATGATGAGATGCAGCCAGGACCCACAGGAGACAAAGCAGCTGGACAAGTTTTTGCTGTCACCTACAGGAAGAGGAGGACTTGTGCCTACAGCAGGTAAAGTGACCGAGTATTGGGACACTGACAGAGCTCCCATGAAAACGTGCAGCCGTTCAGGTCACGGGCTGCAGGGAGTGCCAGAGCCTTGCCCTGGCAGCAACGGCAGCCAAGAGAACTGCTGCGCGACCCCCTTGGGAGTACACCCACTATACCTGCCTCCCTGCTCCTGCTGGGAATGAGACCTGGTGCAACAGGATCTGCAGTCTCTCTGTTCCACCTCCCTTCTCCAAGGAGGCCACTATTCCTGCTCCTCCTTTCATCCGGCACTCACACTATTGCTGGGAAGTGGCAGGAAAGCTTGGAGTATGAAGCACTCTGCAGTAGCCCAAGCATTCACAGCCTGGGTCAGCCATAATGTAAGCTAGGACTGAAAGCAGCCTCTCCTCTCTGCCACAGACACTTCTGACCTATTTCTTTCTCAAGTTTTGATCAATTTGACATTTCTTCCAAAGCAATAGAAAAATAAAACTCTGCTCCCTTCAGCATGAAGGCTGGCACTTGCTCTCTACAGAGATTATTTCCAAAAAAAAGCCCTAGTGATCTGAGAGTTCAGGCCCTAGCTCTCACTGGCATGCAGTCTCAAGTGCCACACTTAAACCAAAGTTAAATAGCTACATCACTTTCCACACTGTTGCCCAGGGAAGCTGTGGATGCTCCATCCCTGGAAGTGTTCAAGGCCAGGATGGGTCCTTGAGCAAACATGGCAGGGGGGTTGGAACTAGATGATCTTTAAGGTCCCTTCCAACCCAAACCATTCTATGATTCTGTAAGATCTGTTCATCCCTACCCTTGCCTGCTGCTGGTTTCCAAAAAGACCAGTGCCACCAGCAGAGCACACAAGCTTAGTGCAGATCAGCCCTCGACTCCAGCCTCAGCACATGCTGATCACAGCAGGATAGCAGGGTTTTGCTTTCCAGTTTGTTTTCTGTAAGGCAAGAGCAGTAGAAGTACAGCAAGCTGGAGATTCCGAGATGTTCTGACAGGACACAATCCACCTTCCTGGCTGGCCAGTCTAGTGTGGACAGATCCAGTCTTTTTTGAGCCCATCCTCAGTTTGCATCCAGTGAGGAAAGTGTGCAGATCTGTGGCCCCCTTGTCAGAAAAGACTTGCCCTTGTAAAAACAATATTTGAAAGTCACCTTGGCAACAGAGTCAAGCAGGCATCTGTGAGGCAATGACCAAAACACGGTACTGGATGCACACAGAGGTGTAGTTCTGAGCTGTCCTCACCTCCTGCAGCAAGTGTTTTTAAGGTTTGTACAAAACCACGAACATCACCAAGGTGGACCCACTGAAGTAGGCCCCAGGGAGTCCACAGCACAGTCTGGACAGTCAGCCAGTCCCTCTCCATAGAGGATATAATTTGGTATTTTAACAACAAACAAAGATACATGCACAAAAGATATTCCTGTGGATATTGCAGTTTCAATAGGGAGCAGTGGGAAGAACAGAATACAATTTCTATAAAAGCTTAAACAGTAACAAATATCTGGAATAAGATTTATTCTGAAACCAAAAGTAATTCACATTTGCCAATGGGTGAGTTCTCTCCTTCGGGCTTACTAAGGGAGATCGAATAGTGAAACATCCCTGTACTTTTTGACTCACATTTTAAAGAGATTTTCCCCAAAATATCCCTTCTGTTCCTGCTAATAAGATTACCTTTGACAAGTTTGAAAAAATCAGCAGTTCAATACCTTCTGTGGTATTACAGGAGGGGAACACTGGAACAGATTGGCCAGAGAGGTGGTGGAGGCCCCATCCCTGGAGACATCAAAGGCCAGGCTTGATGGGGCTCTGAGCAACCTGACCTAGTCAGAGATGTCCCTGCTGATTGCAGGGGGGTTGGACTAGATGATCTTTGGTCTCTTCCAACCCAACACATTCTATGATTCTCCAGATAATACGTTTCATGGATTTGCTGGTTTGCTGTTAGAGGCAATGAGTTTTTCCTCGTTCCCTCAATCCAGGTTTAGTATCTAAAGCCATTTTCCTTTCTTCCACTGGGAAAAACAGCACAGGGGAGAAATGCAGACAGAATCATCTGAAATTATTTCTTTCAACTGAAATGGGGAAGGATGGGCAACCAGGTGGCATCCACCATGTGACTCAGTGATAAAAGTGCCTCTAGGAGCCTCTGCCTTAACCAACTGACAAGCCAGTAGGAAGAGCTGCAGCTGGACCTTTCCTTGGATGGAAGATCCAAGAGATGGAGGAAAAGAGGCAGGAGGAATCCCAGGGCTCAGCCTTTCTGTTGCTGCTGAGTGAAGGCAGTGTACACTTCTACAACTCTTACTATCAAGTGAAGGAAGACACACTAATAAAAAACAGTCACACAGCTAAATATTATCTAAAACTGAAGACAAGGCTGCACCTTCAACCTTCCCTTTGCATCTATATTGATGCAAATATACATGAAGGTGCAGAAGGAGACGTCGTTTCTCCAGTAACGTGCAGCTTAAGATCCTTCTTGAGCAGGCCAGAAGGGTTGTTCTGTCCCTTCTCCACTGTCCTGTGTCCTTCCTGGAGAAGCTCACAGTAAATCCAGGCTCAAGAACAGGCAAGAAACAACAGTACCAGCAAAACAGCAATGCCCAGACCACCACTGGCCAACGGACTCACAACTATTAAAAGGCAAAAATCAAAGCAAACACAGCACCCCCCACAAAGGTCTCTCTACACCCTTCCTCTCAATACACACACGCAATGCTACTTATGCTGGTAGGTAACAAACATTATTAGAATGACATACTATTATACATAATTAATATATTAACTAATTTGACTGCTGAGTGCACTGTGATCAATACTTAATTATATTTCCAGGCAATACAACAACGTCAGCCAGAAATTTAATTAAGTAGACAAAGCAGATATATAACTTCAGGGTAAAAACAAAACCACCACCACAACAGCAATAAGTTGGACTTGTACAGGAGCTTCAGCAGTGCGTGCAAAGAGAACAGATCACATCACAGATGTCTTCACAGTAAAGGAGGAAAAGCTGAGCCATGAAGGTCAAGAGAAGAATGTCAAAACTGGCTGAAATGACATGTTTAAATGACAGGAAAATAAGGATAAAGCTCTTGCACACAGAGAAAGAGAGGGGGAAAGCAAGAACAAGTAGGGAAGGGGCTGAAACAAGGGACATCCTTAAGGCACCATGAAGTGTGCAGTGAGGTTTGTCTTCAACAGAGAGATGCAGGGCTACCAGGCAATTAATGCCACAGCAAAACCAAAGCACACAGAAAGCCCACCTGGGCAGACAGGGAGAAGAGGTGCTCTCAGAAAGGCAGGAAGATCGTTTCTGTTCCCAGCCTGGTGACCTGAAGAGGCTGCTCAGTCTTCTCTTCTCCATGGGGCACGTGAAGAACAGATCAGGCAAGTTTTATCCTCTCCTTTCATCAGTGGAAATGAAATAAGAATTCAGAGGCATAGCAGAAGGCAGAGAAGAGATGGGAGAGAAGAGGATTCCCCTCACCCTTACTTCGTCCGTTTCTTTCTAATTTGCTAGAGGGGCATTAAGTGCTTAATCCCAGCATCTTCCCTCTCAGAAAGATCTTCCCCTTTTCATGCCAACCAGTGTTTTGCAGAAAAATCTGAACCTATTACTTTTTAAACAGGACATTTGACCCAAAAAACATTCAAACCTGATATCTGCATCCCACCACTCCCTGCTGCAGGCACTACTCCAATGACAACAAGGACTTGAACTTGCCCAAACTAGGAGAAGACTGCCTAAAATTTATTCCTGAAGCCCTCCTTGCTTCACAAGTGTTGAAAAATACAAGGACGCAAAGGAAGCATATGTGTGAAACCAGCAGAAAGTATATCAAAACCCTTGAAGAGTCACACAAGTATCCTTCCCAGCTAACAGCTTCCCTGCCTCTCCTTGGGGAGATTTTCTAAATCAGCATCTGATGTCTGCATTGTCTTCCAGTTGGGCAGAACCCTGAGTCTGCAGGAAAAGGATTTGCTGGATGACCCTGACTTTAACACTATCATGGCAAGGAGCTACCTCACAACCCCTTTTCAGCAAGGCAGCATTTTCAGAAAGCAGAGAGAATGCTTGATCAGTCAGAAGGACAGCAGTCCAGGGAGCTGCATAGCCTCAGGCTCAGTCTGCCTTTAAGTTCACAGTGTAGCAGCAGAGGTGTGACAAGGAAGCTAAAATGTTGCTCCTCTGCTTTCCCACCCCAAAAGACCTTCCATTAAGTAGAAACAGAGCTTCAGTATCTATAATCAAGATGGGATTCCATCAAAATACATACTCCAGAAAAACATGTCAGGCAACAGAAAGAACGCCTGAAGTGTAGGCAGCCACACCTCAGGCATGCAGTCCTCAGCCTGTGCGAGACCACGCTCCGCAGAAGCAGCCCTGACTTAATAAACTCTCTGTCAGTAGATCTGCTCTCTTGGCACACCAGCAGCCTCTTCCAACTACATGCCTGCACAGGCAACGTTTCCAGCATGCCACTCCAAGGTCTCTGTATGTCAGCACCCCACCTACTGTTAAAGGGACTGCTCCCAGCCATCAGCACACCCGGAGCAGTCACTTCTGCATAAGGGTCTCACATTCACATTAAGAACCACAGCAACTTCCTTCTACTACCAACAGAAGGGAGCTAAGGTCTCCAGCATGGCTTCCCACACGGGTCCAAGGGTATGAAGAAGAAGGTACAGCCTGTGCAAACGCACCCCTCAAACACTGCTGTGATGCTGGCAGGATGCTCATGTGTGCTTTAGGGAGCATGGAAGAGGTCTGGAAGGTGCTGACCTGCTCCAGGGAATACTGGATGCAATATTGGATTGCTCGTCTCTAATGGAACTAGAGAAAAAATAATCAACTGCAATCGACTTCTCTGTTAATGACACAGAGACAGGGCTATTTCCTCTGGAAAGATCAACATGGAATGTGCAGAAGTATCGATACAGTGGCATTATCAAGACATGACATTTGGAAACTTGGCACAGAGACAACAGCAGGCAGACTCCAGGGAAGAGCAGCTCAGGGTTCAGGCAACTGAGAGCTCAGCTCAGAGAGATTGTTGCTGCAACAGCAGCAGCCTGCTGCCATGTTTCCCCCACGCCCTCCTACCCCAGCTCTGGTGTGCACCTCCAACAGAAGAAGCCAGCTCACCTCCACATAGGTTAGTCTTCTGCTAGTTTAGCAAGCTGAACCAAATCAAGTCAGCATCAGGCCAGGAAGACCTGGTCAGAAGCAAGGGGAGGAGGAAGCAGGCCTGATCTTCAGCAGCAGCAAGTTATGTGAAACAGCTGAACTGATCTTTCAGACCTCAGCCTCGAGGTCTAAAGCACCCATAATCTATTTTAGACAGAAGTTAAAATTTATCAGTAGCAACATATCTCTAGGCCAACTGTTGTCTTTATTCTAGCTTGGCATGAACAAGCACATGAGCACTCCAAATCCCCCAGATACAGAAGGAATGTCTGGAGAACCTCTTGGGGCTGGAGGAATAGGGGGAATCAAAGGACTTGGCACGGGTAGTATCTACAGCCTTCCACTTCTTCAGCTCACTAGTCTGGTTTTTGTAACAGCTTTTAAGCACTGAAAGTTTTAAGTGCCCAGCTAGACATTTTAAGGAAAGTACTGCTATAATCCCCAGCTTTTCCCTGATGGCTGCTGTCAAAGATGGGATTGCCCAACTTGGCTACCCTTTTATTCTGATGTGGTACACCAACTCATATGCCAATCTACCTGGGAAAGTGGGGAAGATCTTGTTGCAGTAAGAGGTTCAGCCGTGGCAGCACTAACCAATCCCTGAGAAACAAGAGAAACCTGAAAATCATTGCTTCGTGTCTCTGGCCTAAAGATCTAATTTAGTAATTCCAGCAGTGGACAGGATGCTGGAAATGAGTACAATTTCAGAGTTTGATTAGTGGAGATTTTTTTAGTTTAAAGTTTCCTTCACAGAGTCTAGACCAGAAAACATCCAATGATCTACTAAACTCATGCTAAAAAACCCAAAGAGATGAAGGACCACAATCTGGGAATACTACTGCCTTGTGCCTAAACTACTCCAAGTAGGTTAGCTGAACTGCCACGACACAAGATAAATCAGTTCTAAGGCAGGGTACAGTCTCCTCCTCTGCTCTCTGCATGCTACTAGGCGTGAAAGTCCTGTTGATAGCTTGGGACAGAAGATGCAGCAAAGCCAAGCTGGATCCTGAAATACATCCTGGTTTCAAAATTCTTCTAGATTTGTTCAAACCAAGCAATAAAAATGCACAATGGCACTGCTTCAAGGGCCAAGAATCCCACGTCTAGCCTCTGCATCACTGAGGGCAGTTGACTCTGCTCACTGTCCTGAGGTCAGGCTGACCCACCCCATCCCTCACTTTGCAGGCACAGCTCCACCACCCACAGGAACCACAGAAATGCAGACTTCTCGCCATAAGACAAGGAGAGGAAGAAATAAATCTCCTGATCAAACATCTTAGCACCAATTCCCACCATGACAGCAGCCTGGAAGTACAAGACAGAAGTGGCTTCAGAAACAGCTCAGGGGTCAGCTTCAAACCGGCAGTTTTTGACCTGCTTTAACACCAGCTCATCAACAGCCTGAAAAATCTTCCTCCCTCCCCAATTTCACCTTCTCCTTTAATGTTTCTAGCTACAGATTTCTCAGCTGTGTTCTGCCTCTTCCTGAGGACCTCATTAGAAGAACAAACAGCCAAAAGGCAGCCACCACAGCTTCACTGGGAAATAAGGCAACACATGGCATGGGAGAAAGAAGATGACCAGAGTCAGGATCTGGCATGACACCACAACTTGATTTCCCAGCCAGACTCAGACACTACCTCAGGTTTGACTCCAGAAGAGCCATTTTGTTAGACAGGAGGAGGTAACGCTGGGGAAGGAGCTGGCAGAGGACTCCTAACAGGGAAACCTAAATGCATGCTCTGAATAAAGAGCTTTGGAGTGAACCCTGGCCACATATCCCACATCTGTCTGTTGAACAGTTATGATGAACACTCCTATAGGATCTCCTCCCTCTCTTCTTCCCCACTGATTACTTGAGTATCACCTGAATATTACTTGAGTATCATCTGAATAGTTTTGGCTCTCACGGCAACAACTGTCTCTCTTCTCCTCCTACAGCCCTGTTAACTGTTCCATGAATGAGCTTTCCACCATCTTCACAGTAGTCTCTTCCTTTCCTAGTCACTCTCTATGGGTATTGGGGTATCAGCACCTCCATCTCAATACCCAGAAGGGAGATTTTGATATGAGATCAGGCCACCAAGACTATGCAACATAAGACAGCTCAAGGCTGTGCCATGAAGCTGGCAGTAAGAGGCTGTGCAAGCACATAAAGGATGTGGCAGCTTTCAGATACAAGGAAGAAAGTGCCTGTACTGGCTCTTGAGAGCAGCTGATGTGAAGAAAGCAGGCAGCCAGGAAAGAGAAAAGCAGAAAATAAAATGTCAACGATGTAAGAAGAAAAATACAGAAGATATGGGTAACACAGGCCTACCTCTGTGGCCTGACCGACGTAGAATCATGGAATGTTTTAGGCTGGAAGGGACCTCTAGAGGTCATCTGGTCCAACCTCCCTACACCAGCAGGGACATCTCTACCTAGGGCAGGCTGCTCAGAGCCCCATCAAGCCTGACCTTGAATGACTCCAGGGATGGGGCCTCCACCACCTCTCTGGGCAGCCCATTCCACTGATCTATCACCCTCATGTCAAAGAGCTTTTTTCTAATATCCAGTCTAAATCTATCTCTACCTGAGATAACACTACCAGCAAACTCCTGCCACAAGCAGTGAACAAATTTCTTTCCCTCTTCTTTATTCCATGACAGACCTGAAGGCCAGTGGGAAGTGCAGGAAAGAAGACAGTAAGTACAGACTAATGACTGCAAAACAGACTGGGAAGATTTAGCCATTTTCAGCCACTTACAAGAGCACTACAGACAGAAGGGATGAAAAAGGCCGAAGCCTAACTTGTATCCCTGAAATATTTCAATCAGCTCCTTTCAATTCCAGAAGGTCTGTCACAGAATTATATTAAGGCCAGTGGTGGAAGGTCAGATTCTTAACACTTTCAGGTTTTAAATTGCACTAGAAATACAGTGACAACTTTATGCTAAAATAGTCAAGCAGCAGAATTGCTGCATGAACAAATTTTGGACCAGGATCTGAACAGAAACAAAAAATTCCACTTTGGCACTGCTTAGCTGTGTCCCAGCACCATCCCCAGCTGTAGGTGTCTGTAGCTTCGGGAGACAAAGAAGAACCACTGAAACTGTGGGTTGGAGGGAACACCCGGCATCCTCACGGGTTCTTCGCAGCACACAGAGGGTGACAAGGGCATCACTGCCATGAAAGCACATGGCTACATACTTCTTACTACAGCAAGACAGACATTACTGCCACGTGCAAAGCCTAACTAGCAGAACAGATGAACACAGGAAAAGTCTTCAACATCCCTGCTGCACACTCCCAGGAAGCCCGCTGTCTCAATCCTTTTGATGGCTTTCATTTCAATATCTCCTTTCCCCAAGGCTCCCCCAGAGGCTGACAGGCACTATGGGTCAGCATCCAGAATAATTCAATATTAGCAGCCCATGTGTTTCAATAAAAAAGTCCCCTCCATAGCATTACAAATCCAGGTGTCCAGTTATGCAGTAGACATGATTAAAGCATCTGTACAAATCAGGAGCTATGACATCAGCTGCGACTGCAAGCTAGGGTTGCAAATACAACAGAAACCCCACGATGTGACATGCACAAAAGATGCAGCCAGCCTCACATAATACACATTGGGAACAGCCATGGCCACCCCTGCCTTGCCTTTCACTGTCCAGTGAGCAAGGACTGATCCTGCCAACCATCAGCAGATGCTACACATAAAAACCTCCTAGAGCTCTAACAGAAGGCACTTTGAGGACCTGAGTTTGAGCCTTGGTGTCCAGCTTTACCACTAGTAAACAGTGCCACTGGGCTAAGAACATACCAGGCCTGACCAAAGTTTCATGCAAGCCAATACCACAGGTTCAACAGAGCCTGCAATGAATGCCCAAGTATAGAGTGGGTGTATTTAGTACCCACAATGTATTTTTATTTTAGGGCATCTGACCAGTTGCTTTGAAGCCCATGTGGGTACCAGACATTCAGACCACCTATGTGCAAGTAGTCCTACAACTAATTGTCATTTTCCTGAAGGATCTTTGCCCATTCTGAACCCTTCTAGTTTAACTTCTTTCATTTATCTCACTGGAAGAGACTGGGAAAAAGTCTCATCTCTCTTCACCTCTGTAGCAATCATATTTTACTAAACTTCATTGGCTCCACTTTTCTCAGATAGTCATCTTTTCCAGACAAATGAGCTCTGATTCATTTAATCATTGCTCATATGCCACACCTTTAGCATCAATGCTGAAAAACTGATCTACAGATAAACAGAAATGCTCTAGAGGACTGCATTTGACTGCAGGGACTGTTACGAGCTCATGCACTCAGGTTGGCTAATGGCTTTTTCCTTTAAGGTAAGGCATATGTGCTTTTTTTGCCCTTGTGCTAAGGAAGCTCAGTGACTCCTGGCATCACCTCCTACACATTCACAGCTGTAAGTACTCAGGCAATGCCTATGCACCAGCAGAAAGAAAAGCAGAGGCATAGTTTCTAGAGATGCTTCCTTACTGTTCCTATCCGAGTTCTCATGAAGCAATTGTGCTGAACTGTACTCAGAGCTTAGTAGTACCACAGCAACATTTCCACTAGGTTATTTTAATTGTTGATTAACTCTCCTTTCCCGGCAGACTCCCTTGGATTCTTTAACATGTCTGGTCTCAGGCACTCCATGGCGTGGGTTCACTTCCCCACTCCCAACACTCCATGCACTGACAGGGAATGAAAAAAGTAATCACATGTCAGAGCTTGCCCTTGATTTTTAAGTCTTTGTGGCAGATTAGTGTAGTGCACTCCCACTCCCCATGCTGTACTATCTATTGCACAACTGTACGTCAAGGAGTTAATCCTGCCATCTGCAGCTGTCAGAGCTCCTGCACACCAGGAAACCCAGTCCCCTAACAGTTTGGGAGCACCAAGGGAACAGAAATTCCAACCATATCTTCTACCTCTGAACAGTCATATATTAAATGTAATCATACTAATTTCTTTTACCCGATAGCCTGCTTAGTCAACATATACAAGATAATTTTAGATTTAGTACTGAAAAAGAGCTCAACAACTCAGCCTGTATAATGCCAGCAGACTTTCATTATTTACATGATCTAAAAATTATTAGCTCAATCCCAGTCACATTTTGATCAGTCAGTTCCAAAACCACTTGCATTATAGGTGGCTTTATAAACTGCTGCACACATAGACGACTGCAACACTAACATAAAAGAAAAGAGGGTGAGAATACTCGGAGAAGCTTCCCAAATTGTTTTCAATAGGCATGTACTTAACCTCCAGCCCCCAATTCACCATTCAGCTTTGCACACAAGAAGTTGGGCAACACCCAACAGGCAGGATCAGCAGTGCATAACATTGCTGGAGCCTCATTGCCCATTCTTCCCTTGTCCTTCTCTTGGAGTGTATACAGCAGATTTCAAAACTCAAAAGCATTTGAAGAACGGAGCTGGACGAATAATCACCTTGAGAATTACAAGGCATGAAATCCACACTACTCTGGTCCGCAATGGGGTGGAGACAGAACTCAATCCCAATCTGAAGCACCTACTGCAGTTTAGCATCTGCTGCAGCCAGGTACCCACTCCTGCCCAACACAAGTACACAGCCCTCCCAGCTCAAAGGGCTAGCAAGTTACGTCCAGACTAGATACGAGCTGCCTTTTTTTTTTTCTCTGCAGCACTACAGAACAGTCTACCATTGGTAAGTAAACACTTCACCACAAGATCAAGACTGGAGATGTCAAGCAGAAGCCTCTACAGCACAGACAAAGGTGATCCAGTGTCTGTATGAAGACTGTATGATCATAATGGTCCTTTAACCCTGAAAAGGTCTTATTAATTCTAGCATTCAAACATGACCCAGGGGTGGTGCTGATTACACAGTCCAATGAGCCTAAGCCATGAAAACACTCATTCCAGGAGGTGCCCATACTCCCCTTCCCTCCTCATAGGTTCACAGACTGCCCCACAAGTGGCACTGATCCAAGCACTGCTTCACTGCCTCCTCCAGTCTCCGACATTTCTGGTGGCTGCTGCTTTTGTGCTGTCTCAACTGCTCTTCTACTTCAATGAACAATTTAGAGCTCCCAAAAGCCCCAAGGCACTAATGTGATGACTGGCTCTGTCCAGTTACACAACACACAACACTCCCACAGCAACTTCCCCCCCGGACAGTCCTACAATCACCACCACCCCACCTCACCCTTGCTCCTCTTCTCCCTGGCTCTAGGGGATACATGAGCACTGTCCCACAGCTTTGGACAGACCCCTGTGATCATCACCTCACTACCCACCTCCTACAGCATTCTTTATCTCCCGACAAAGCTGGGCTTGACCAGTCCACCAGGGACCCTTTACCTTCCCTGCAATCATTATCACACAACACAATTTCCTTTATTCAAACAAGTCTCAAAATAGAGCAAGCCACTCTACTCCAGTATGCCCGTTTGGCTCACTTAAAGATGAAATCTTTAAAAAAAAAGAAAAGAAATCAAGATCTGGGCCCCTCTAGAAGAGGTTATTTTTTCTCCATCCCACCACCTCCTCCCCTCCTAAATCTTGTGGGGCACAAGATTTAGCAATGACCTAGGTCTGCACAAGAGCAAGTACAAGCAAGAGCCCTTCTGCACACCCCAATCCTTAGTAGTAGCTATAGACATCAAGCATTACTACTGCTAGAAGCAGAGACTGTGAAAATCTGCTGTTAACTTCAGAAACTGCTGTCACTTAGAAGAGACTGAGCTGAAAAGTGAAATCACTGAACAGAATTAGTACTGTTCTATCTCAAATCAGAACATGCACCTAATCAGAGAGCCCTGTCCCCTCACCTCTCTGCACTTCAATATCCCCACACTTACAGGAGAACGTGGTCTGGCACTGTTCCTGTAAAGAAAGTGTTCCTCAAACAAAAAAAAACTACACACCCCTTCCCAAGCAGTAGTCTTGCAATATTTAGGATCACCACACCCAAAATACACCTACGGAAAACACCCACATCCCCAACAGAACACTAGATTGGTTCTCAGAAGAGAGAAACTTTCACTGTAAAAGAAGGGCCAACAGGGTATCTTTCCAAGTTGCACAGAAAATGTTGGCAAGAGGAGTATTTCTCTGCAGTGAGGCTGCTGGCATGAGCTCTGTGCCTGCTCATTTCCTAATATGGACCAAAGAGTCAAATGGGTTCAGATGTATGTGTCCTGTGCCTACAGACCCAGTCCTGGTGTCTCACTTGATGTGTGAGACTGAGTTTAATCTTTTTACTCTATTATCAGGATATTAACTTTTGCCTAGACCAAGAGCTGCCAAATGCTATGAGACATTTTTCACATTTTTCTGGGTTTGTTCATCTTTCCTTTCCTGATGAGGACCTTCCCATTAGTCCTGCCTTCGCTCAGGTGTCACGACAAGGACACAAAGAAATGCCAGCTTCCCAGTGGATCCCAAACCTAGATGGCAAAGCACAACCTGAACTTCTCCAGGAGATGGGACTGATCCAAGCCACTGCGCCAAAAACATTTGCTAGTATCAAGAAGGCTGTTCCACTTCAGCAGATTGCAGGCTTGGATATTGCCACCCTAAAAAATAATGTAGGGCAGAAAGCAGCAGCCAAATACATCTTGCCGTGCTAGAGCACCCACCCACGCGAGGAACACATGGCAACTACCAAGTCCTGAGCAACCTACAGCTATGTGCCCCTTTGGGTGAACATGCGCCCCTTTGAGTAGGGGAGGGGGAGATACAGAAATCTGCAGGACGGAACGTGAAAACAAGCAATACATTCTGGGAAAGGGAGCAAGGTATCGTGTCTCCCCCGCCAATCCTCACACATGCTCCACCACCCCAGGCCAAGGAGCTTCAGGCAGAGGAAGAGTCAGCAAAGGTTCTCAAGGCACAAACCCTACTTGTACATCTCTTGAAATATTCATTTTCTTCTAGTTAATGAAGTTTTGCTTTCACTGAGGACCTTGCAAAATCAGAGCCATCTGCTGGAAACCAATGGCTGCTAAAACTGAAAAATCCATTTTTCCTGCTATTCCAGCTGTCTTGAACCAGCTCACATCCCCCAGAGAGGTGCAAAATATTGCTAATAAGATGTGCACTGGAGATGTTCACTCCTAGCCAGGATTTCTACACAGCTCTTTCTGAAGCCAGAAACACACTAGCTGCAAAGTCAAACAGTGCTACAGCCTCCTTCTATGAATGTTACATAATAAATAATGCATTTAAGTATTGTGATGTTTGGCTCCAAATCCCAGCCTCACTTAGCCTTTAAAGACTGTGCCATAATTATTTATATTACAGAGAATGAGGGGGCATACTATCAGATCTCATTTAGAG
The DNA here is from genome assembly GCA_013401335.1 of Brachypteracias leptosomus. Taxonomy (NCBI): domain Eukaryota; kingdom Metazoa; phylum Chordata; class Aves; order Coraciiformes; family Brachypteraciidae; genus Brachypteracias; species Brachypteracias leptosomus. The sequence continues at coordinate 356,250 of VYZX01018428.1, forward strand.
ATTACTTTCAGATGAAGCAAGTCTGGTTCTTTAACGCTTTCTTCAAGCAGAAAAAGATGGCAGCAGCAGCTGGGGTACAGCAAACAAATCAATAGATGTATGGACATATAGGTCAGATAAGAATTAGGCTGAGTGAAAAGAAAGTTAGTTGTGAAACATCCCTTTGGGTGCTTTTTCACATACGGTGGTAGCCATTTGTGGTTTCATCTTAGAGAAGTTCTACCTCATCCGAGCCTGCAAGCTCCTGAGAAGGAAGTTTTTACTCTAATTGCTCTATGTTTCTCTATAGTGGCTAACACTTTCATACGAGCACCACTATTTCATACACTTAGAGCACTAGGAGAAGCTGAAGAAGGAACTGGAAAATTTTGTTCTGTGTCCTACCGAGCAGAAAAATAACCTTTAAAAATACAGAAGTGACCTAGAAAAGGGAAGAGTTATTCTGCTGCCCTCTAATGAGCACATCTAACATCTGAAAGAGCGCTCTCAAAAAGGTACGTTCTGTTCTGCCACAGGCACGTCCCCTCCTGCTCCACAGCTCTCAGCAATGCAGGCACAGCTGGAGCAAGGCAGCACCTCCCACACAGGGAAGACACGCAGAAGAAACATCTAGATGGACCCGAGACCTATCCTGTACTCTTCTGAGTTTACATTTCAGTATAAGGCTGTGTCCTGTTCTGTTCCCTTTCCTTCCCAGAATAGATAGAGGAGGGGAGAGGGACATGGACCTGTTGGA
>VYZX01018430.1:9543-42921 GCA_013401335.1 Brachypteracias leptosomus
GATATGAAGGTTCTCAATGACTTCTTCATCTTGATCTTCACTGATAAGAACAGCCTTCAGCAAACCCAGAGCCCCCAACACCACAGGTGAAGTCTAGAACAAAGACTTACCTCCAGTAAAGAAGGATCAGGTTAGGGAACATTTAAGCAAACTTGATATAAATAAGCCTTGAGACTTGATAGGACACACTCCCAAGTGCTGAGGGAAGTAGCCAATGTCATTGCAAGGCCAATCTCAATTATCTTTGAAAGATCATGGCAGTCAGCAGAAGTTCCTAACAACTAAAAGAGACCAAATGTCACTTCTATCTTCAAGCAAGTGAAGAAGGAGGATCTGTGAAAATACAGACCAGTCAGTCACACAACAGTCCATAAAAAGGTGAAGGATCAAATCCTTCTGGAAGCCATTTGAAAACATGAGGGATAAGAAGGTGATTGGAAGTAGTCAGCATGGATTTACAAAGGGGAAAACATGCCTGACCAACTTGGTAACCTTGTATGGTGAAATTACTACCTTGGTGGATGAGGGGAAGAAGTGGATGTTTTTAATCTTGATTTTAGCAAGAGTTTCAACACTGTTTCGCATAACATCCTCATTGATAAACTGAAGTACTGGCAAGGTAAGTGGATAGTGAGATGAATGGAGCCCTGGCTGGACTGTCATGCTCAAAGGTCTGTGATCAGGCATGAAGTTCAGATGGAGACTAGTCACTAATGGAGTACCTCAGGGTTTGGTTCTGAGGCCACTACTATTTAGCATTTTCTTTAATGATGGATAATGGGACAGAACACACCCTCAGTAATTTTCCATTTTCCAATACAAAATTGGGAAGAGTGGCTGTTACACCAGATGAGCATGCTACCATTTAGAGGGAACTTGGCAAGATGGAGAAATGGGCCAACAGGAGTCTCATTAAGTTCAACAAAGAGAAATGCTAAGTTCTGTCCCTAGGGAGGAATAACCCCAGGCCCCAGGACAAGTTGGGATCTGACCAGATGGAAGTCAGCTTTGCAGAAAACAATCTAGGAGTCCTGGTGGACACCAAGTTGAGCGTGAGCTGACAATGTGTCCTTGAAGCCAGTGACATTTTGTACTGCATTAGGAAAATGCTGCCAGCAAGCTGAGGGAGGTGACCCTTCCCTTCCTCAAAGCATGGGTGAGATACATTTGAAGTGCTGGATCCAGGTCTGGGCTCCCAGTACAAAAGAGTCACTTACATACTGGAGTGACTACAGCAAAGGACCACAAAGATGATTAAGTCATAGGAGCATCTGTCATATAAGAAGAGTATGGGATTGCTGGGACTATTCAGCCTAGATAAGAGGAGACTTGGGGAAGCCTGTCAATGTATTTAAATACCTGATAGGGAGAGGAGGTAAAGAAGATGGAGCCAGACTCTTCTCAGAGATACCCAGTGAAAGGACAGGAGCAATGGACACAAACCAAAATACAGGAAATTTCATTTAAACAGGAGAAAAAGCTTTTTTATTGTAAGAGTGTTCACAATATTTTCACAGAGTGGTTTCCCAGAAAGGTTATGGAGTCTCCATCCTTGCAGATATACAAAACCCAGTCCTGGGCAGCCTACTGTAGGTGACTCTGCTCTGAGCAGAGGAGTTGCACTAGGTGATCTCCAGAGCTCCCTTTCAACCTCAACCATTCTGTGATTGTGTGAATCTGTGGTTCTGTGTCAGACAGATTAGTTTTCACATGTCCCTCATTGTCCACTGCACTGCACAGGCCACCCAAACTCTGCAAGATGAGCAACACAGAGCTAAAGCTGTGCCTGGCATGCTGCATACACTAAGCACACTCAATTATCTGCACCTTATTATGCATGCCCAATTTGTTCATGGTGTGATCACTGCACCAAACAGAGAAGGCCCAACAAGAAGTCTGTGCGGAGATATCATTTTTTTAACAGTACCAGGAAATGAAAAATCATCTTCACAGTCCAGGGACAAAGCATCTTTTCTGGCAGCTCCCTGGGGAGCTGGCTTTGGCTCACTGTCTCGTTTTCTCAGCAGTACAAGACACTGTAGGATCAAGAAAATAACAGGAAAAGATTAGCAGGCACCTTCTGGAGTCCTGTCTGTAAGATATCTGGTGCTCTGTTGGAGCTGTATATGTGACTTTTTAAAGGAATAATGGTGGTTCTAAGGAAACAATTACTCAAAACTTGCTAAAAAAGATAGAAAACACCTTTCAGCATGAATAAACACTTGCTAAACTAACAGAACCTATGGGCAAAACTAGTTATCACCTGCACTGTGATATTAATGGCAGAGAGCATCTTGGTGGTGATACTGTGCTACTTGAGACTGACAGGGCCCAGTTGTGCCAACTGACACACTTTCATCAGAAATACTGTAATATTTGGTGTTTTCCATCAAAACTACCACAGCTCCTCAAATACTATGAATGCTGTGAATGCATGAAAGCCTCACTGAAAGTATCCGATCCATGTAACTACTGGCAGAAGCTTGAAAAGACTCTGAAAGCTCAGAATTGTAAATGGTAACAATAGTCTAGATTATTGATGATTTCAGAGAGCTTGATTCCTATAATTTGAACACACGGGACCAGCAGCGTTCCTTACAGTTCCTCCTCTCAGGCACAGAAGACAAATCATCCATCCTTGCCATTGTGGCATTCAATCGTCTGTGCAAGGCCCCTGTCTTTTTCTTTCTTTGACAGTCAGGTAAGAGGCATTCTTTACCTGAAGAGAGGTGAAATTTTATAGTCTCCATGAAATGAGTAGGCCAAGAAATACCTTCTTACCATAGCTCCAAGTCATGTCCTCCTTAAATCAGAGCCTATTATCACACATCGTCTACCTTTGTAAATGTGTTATCATTTTTGCTAATAAATACCCTGCAAGATTTAGTAGCAGCTTCAGTGGCTTCGTGTGTTACAACTAGAAAGATTTTCAGCCTTTTTTCAACTCTCAACTTTATACTCATGATAACTTGTTCAACTTCCTAAGGTTTTAATAAATGTCAGGCTGTGCTAAAAATATTCTTGTCACATGAGTTTTGTTTTTAAAGTTTTAGATAGAGATCTCAAACAGTATATGCTCATATCATTTTTCTCTTTTAAAAAAAAAGTATCCTACTGAAAAGTTTTGAGAGTATTCTTGACTGTCAATGCACTATGAACAACAGGAGACCTTACTGACCTCACCAGAAATTAATGGATCGGAATCTGTGTCTTTCTGTGGAATGGAAGACGTCAACGCTAAAAGCTCCCTTACCCCACAGATAGCTGGTCACAGTCCTGTTGTTTTTTCCAGTCTTCAAAAAAATCCTTGGCAAGAACTGTCATTTTTCCAATCATCAAATTTCCAAGAATCTTCCCTTCACATCTCTCTCTTTTTTCCTTTGATAGACTCTCTCATCATAGTAAATGCAGACCTCTTGCAGGAATGTGGGCCAGACATGTGTGTAAGCCAAATGGCTTATGCCTGGAAAAACANCAGGAAATGAAAAATCATCTTCACAGTCCAGGGACAAAGCATCTTTTCTGGCAGCTCCCTGGGGAGCTGGCTTTGGCTCACTGTCTCGTTTTCTCAGCAGTACAAGACACTGTAGGATCAAGAAAATAACAGGAAAAGATTAGCAGGCACCTTCTGGAGTCCTGTCTGTAAGATATCTGGTGCTCTGTTGGAGCTGTATATGTGACTTTTTAAAGGAATAATGGTGGTTCTAAGGAAACAATTACTCAAAACTTGCTAAAAAAGATAGAAAACACCTTTCAGCATGAATAAACACTTGCTAAACTAACAGAACCTATGGGCAAAACTAGTTATCACCTGCACTGTGATATTAATGGCAGAGAGCATCTTGGTGGTGATACTGTGCTACTTGAGACTGACAGGGCCCAGTTGTGCCAACTGACACACTTTCATCAGAAATACTGTAATATTTGGTGTTTTCCATCAAAACTACCACAGCTCCTCAAATACTATGAATGCTGTGAATGCATGAAAGCCTCACTGAAAGTATCCGATCCATGTAACTACTGGCAGAAGCTTGAAAAGACTCTGAAAGCTCAGAATTGTAAATGGTAACAATAGTCTAGATTATTGATGATTTCAGAGAGCTTGATTCCTATAATTTGAACACACGGGACCAGCAGCGTTCCTTACAGTTCCTCCTCTCAGGCACAGAAGACAAATCATCCATCCTTGCCATTGTGGCATTCAATCGTCTGTGCAAGGCCCCTGTCTTTTTCTTTCTTTGACAGTCAGGTAAGAGGCATTCTTTACCTGAAGAGAGGTGAAATTTTATAGTCTCCATGAAATGAGTAGGCCAAGAAATACCTTCTTACCATAGCTCCAAGTCATGTCCTCCTTAAATCAGAGCCTATTATCACACATCGTCTACCTTTGTAAATGTGTTATCATTTTTGCTAATAAATACCCTGCAAGATTTAGTAGCAGCTTCAGTGGCTTCGTGTGTTACAACTAGAAAGATTTTCAGCCTTTTTTCAACTCTCAACTTTATACTCATGATAACTTGTTCAACTTCCTAAGGTTTTAATAAATGTCAGGCTGTGCTAAAAATATTCTTGTCACATGAGTTTTGTTTTTAAAGTTTTAGATAGAGATCTCAAACAGTATATGCTCATATCATTTTTCTCTTTTAAAAAAAAAGTATCCTACTGAAAAGTTTTGAGAGTATTCTTGACTGTCAATGCACTATGAACAACAGGAGACCTTACTGACCTCACCAGAAATTAATGGATCGGAATCTGTGTCTTTCTGTGGAATGGAAGACGTCAACGCTAAAAGCTCCCTTACCCCACAGATAGCTGGTCACAGTCCTGTTGTTTTTTCCAGTCTTCAAAAAAATCCTTGGCAAGAACTGTCATTTTTCCAATCATCAAATTTCCAAGAATCTTCCCTTCACATCTCTCTCTTTTTTCCTTTGATAGACTCTCTCATCATAGTAAATGCAGACCTCTTGCAGGAATGTGGGCCAGACATGTGTGTAAGCCAAATGGCTTATGCCTGGAAAAACAACAAATGAACAATGAAATCCAGCAAGGAGACAAAAAAAAAAAAAAAAGATTCACAATGATATTTTTTTTCCATAAATGTTTCTTACTTTTTAATTGATTTGACTCAACTGTGCATTAACTCTGGCTCACTGTATGGCCATCTGATCATGTGGGGACACCATGTCCTGTGCCACCTTACACACATTTGAAATTGACTTGTCAAAATTGGCAGCACTGCAGACATTGTTTCGCACTTTAACCTAAGACAGAACAGGCAGAACAACTTTCTTTTCCCCTTTTTTTTTCTCAGCCCAGAGATATCAAAAATAGCTATTTCTTCTAACTGACCACCTGACTTCCTGTAAATGAGTGAGCATATTGTTGCCCTCTACTGACTGGCCTATATACACTAAAACGGACTTATTACTAGTTCTTTCAATAGTATTGGTCCTGTTAAAATGGCAAAAAAAAATTGATTTTTGGGCTGTCTTTTTGCAGGTATGAGGTTCTGATCTATAAAATGAGACCCATGTCTTTATTTAAAGTCTTGATCCTGCAAAATACATTAGTGTTTAATTTTAAATCAGCTGCATTGCACAAACTCTTAAACTTGAACACACATTTAACTGCTTTAATGGTTACAGGCCTCATTTGAGGTCTACAGTTTTAAGCAACTGTAATCCAATTTTAAGCAACTAATTAATTTTGTCCTAAATTATTATTCTCAATTTCTTCCACTCCATTGGTGCTGTCTTGCCTCTGGTAAGTTAAGAAATTGAAGACTATCTGTCTTCTACATGTAGTTGTATCTCACCGAACACCCAAAAATCAGAAATGCCATTTTTTAGTGAATGCAGGTGACTCTAAGGGATAGTTAATGGATCTCTGAAGTCCTAGCCCTCATATTTACATCTTAGTCCAGACTATTAAAAGTTAAAAGTTCCTGTATATGAAGAAGATTGCAGTCAGGCAAACATAACTTCAAAAGAATGGAGGAGGAGGACTACTACAGAATAGTCAGCACCACCTTAGTCCTTGTAAAGATTACAGAGAAATACTCACAGGAGCCATTTTCAGGAAGAAGAAGGTGACTGGAAACAACCAGCGTAGATCTACCAAGGACAAACTGTACCTGGTCCTCTACAGTTGCCATCTACAATAAGATGTCTGGTTTTGTGGGCAAACAGAAAGCAGTGCATGTTGTTGCCTCAACTTTAGCAGGGCTTTTGACATAGTCTTCCACAGCACCCCTAGAGCAAACTGGGGAGACATGGGCCATGGGAAAACTTCAAGGTGGGTGAAAGGCTTGTTAGACTGGTGAGCTTAGAGAGCAATAAAGTAATACCTGTTTAAGAGTAATGGTCCTCAGAAATTTATGCCAGCACTGATACTGTCTGTCATCTTCAACAACTAGGATGATGGCATGGACTGCACCCTCAGCAGGCTGACATCAATTTAGACAGGGAACAGTTGATACACTGGGTACAAGGGCTCAGCAGGCTGGAGGCATGGGCCAACAAGAACTCCAAAAAATGTGTCAGACAAATGCAAAGTGTAGTACCCGGGAAAAATAAGCCTGATGTGGGAGAACAGACTGAGAACAGCAGCTCTGCAAGAAAGGACTGTGCTGGTCTTGGACAACAGGTTAAATATGAGCAAGAAGTGCACACCCTTCAAAGACTAACCATACATTAGTTACATTAGAAAGATGATAGCAAGAAGACTGAGAGAAGAGTTTATCCACTCTATATGGTATTTTTGTGGCTCCATCTGAAATACTGAGCCCACTTGGGGACTCCCCAGTATGAGAGAGATTTTGGCAAGCTCAGAATATCTCTAACAGAGGTCAGGGGGGTGGAGCAGCTGATGTTTGAGGAGACACTGAAGGAGGTGAGCTTTTTCAGCCTGGAGAAGGCTAAGAAGCAGTCTAATTGCTCTCTTGAACTAACTAGAGGAAGGTTTTAGAGAGGACACACTCAAAATCTTCACAAAGGAATACAGAAAGAGACAAGAAGCAGCAGCAACAGGCTGCAACAAGGGATATACTGACCAGATCTGGTGAGGGTGGTGCAACACTGGAACAGGGGCTCAGAGAGGTGGTGGCATCTCTATCCCTTGAAGTATTCAAAATGCATCTGGACTCTGAGCAATCACATCTAGCTCTAAGTTAGGATCATGGAATCATAGAATCACAGAATCATAGAATATCTCAAGTTGAAAGAGACCCATAAGGCTTGTTGACCACTTCCCTGGGGAGCCTGTTCCAGTGGCCAACCAAGGATAGTCTATGGCCTATGGAAGAAAGGCCAGGCAACTCAGGAAGACTACAAAGATTTTAAGAGGCTATACAGGGAGAAAGTTAAAAGGCCAACTAGAACTTCGTCTGGCTGCCACCATAAAAGACACTTCTATAAATACATTAAGAGCAAAAGGAGGACTAAGGAGAATCTCCATCCTTTATTGGATGTGGAGGGAAACATAGTGACAGAGAATGAGGAAAAGGCTGAATGCCTTCTTTGCCTCAGTCTTTAATAGTAAGACTAGTTGATCTCAGGGTACCCAACAACCTGCGTTGGAAGACAAGAATGAGAAGCAGAATGAAGCCCCCATAATCCAAGAGAAGATGGTCAACAACCTTCTACACCACTTAGACACACACAAGTCTATGGAGCCGGATGAGATCCACCCGAGGGTACAGAGGGAGCTGGCAAAAGTGCTCACTAAGCCACTTTACATCATTTATCAACAGTGTTGGTTAATTAGGGAGATCCCAGTTGATTGGAAATTACAAGAAGGGCTGGAAGGAGGATCTGGGGAACTACCGGCCTGTCAGTCTGATCTCTGTGCTGGGGAAGATTATGGAGTAGATCATCTTGGCTGTCATCACACAGCACGTACAGGACAACCAGGTGATCAGGCCCAGTCAGCATGGGTTTATCAAAGGCAAGTCCTGCTTGACTAACCTGTTCTCCTTCTATGACAAAGTGACCTGCTTAGTGGATGAGGGAAAGACTGTGGATGTTGTCTACCTAGACTTTAGTAAAGTCTTTGGCACTGTTTCCCACAGCATTCTTCTGAAGAAACTGGCTGCTCATGACTTGGATGGGCATACTCTTCACTGCACAAAATACTAGCTAGATGGATAGGCCCAAAGAGTTGTGGTGAATGGAGTTATATCCAGTTGGCAGCCAGTCACATGTAGTGTTTCCCAGGACTCAGTATTTGGGCCAGTTCTGTTTAATATCTTTATCAATGAGGTGGACAAGGGGATTGAGGGCACCCTCAGCAAGTTTGCAGATTGCACCAAGTTGAACAGGAGTGTTGATCTGCTTGAGGGTAGGAGGACTCCACAGAGTGATCTGGACAAGCTGGATCAATGGGCCAAGGCCAATGGTATGAGGTTCAACAAGGAGAAGTGCTAGGTCCTGCACTTGGGTCTTAACAACCACATGCAGCACTACAGGCTTGAAGAAGAGCGGCTGGAAAGCTGTCCAGTGGAAAAGGACCTGGGGTTGATAGTCAACAGCCAGCTGAATATGAGCCAGCAGCGTGTCCAGGTGGCCAAGAAGGCCAACAGCATCCCGGCCTGTATCAGAAATAGTGTGGCCAGGAGGGCTAGGAAAGTTATTGTACCTCTGTACTCAGCACTGGTGAGGCCACACCTTAAATACTGTGTTCAGTTTTGGGACTCCTCACTACAAGAAAGACATTGAGGTGCTAAAGCAGATCCAAAAATGGACAACAAAGTTGGTTAGGGGTCTAGAGAACATGTCTTATGAGGAGTAGCTGACGGATCTGGGGTTGTTTAGACTGGAGAAAAGGAGGCTGAGGGGAAATGTTATTGCTCTCTACAGCTACCTGAAGGGAGGTTGTAGTGAGGTGGGTGTTGGTCTCTTCTCACAAGTGATAAGACAAGAGGAAATGGCCTCAAGTTGGGCCAGTGGGGGTTAGATTGGATATTAGTAAAAATTTCTTCAGAGAAAGGGTAGTAAAGCACCAGAATAGACTGCCCAGGGAAGTGGTGAAGTCACCGTCACTGGAGATATTTAGAAGACCTATAGACATGGTGCTGAGAGACATGGTTTAGTGGTGACCAGACAGTGCTGGGTTAACAGTTTGACTTGATGATCTTAAATGTCTCTTCCAACCAAAGCAATTCTATGATTCTATGGCCACCCTCTCAGTGAAGTATCTTTTCCTAAAGTCCAATCTCAACTTCCACTGATACAGATTCATTTCATTTCCTTGTGTCCTCGTTAGGCCTGATTTGAGCAGGAGTTTTGCCTGGACAACCTCCAACTTGCAACTGCAGTTATCTTGTGTCCATGGCTCTAAATGTTTTAGGTCCCATTTCCCATAGTGCACTGGAGAGCAGCAGTTGTCACAGCCAGGACCCCAAAGACTATTTAGATACAGGGCCTAACATCCTATCTATAGAAATGTCTCTCTAGTTGCATTTGAAAATAATACTTCTTCTTTCCTGCTCTTGGAAAACAGCCAAAAATCCAGTTTAACAGTCTAACTAGGAAGGACTGGGAGGAAGAATTCCTCGGCATAGAATAAAGGCGCCTGTGATGCCACAAAGCCAGTAAAACAACTCCTTTCTCTTTCCTGGTCTCCCACTGAACGGAGTCTAAGTGCAGTGGATTGTGGCAGGGTACAGAACCTGGGGTCAGGGCACCAGCCAGGCCACAAGCAGCCCCCTTCTGCAAAGCCATCATCTCACTGTCCACAGCTGTGAGCAGGCGACTTAGGTCAACCCAGCCTCTTTCCACCATCATCGTGCTCTCTCCCAACGCAATAAATAGAAAAGCTATTTTGTCAAGCCTGGCTGTTTTTGTTCAGGAACTTCTTAGAGGAAGCCTGAGTGCGTAAACAGGAAAGCAAGGGCTGTTTTTACTTCACCCATCTATAGCCAGTACACGCCAGCTGACATCAGGCGAGGACCAGCTGCACTGAGCGCACCCAACAATTTGCTCGCCAGGCAGCAGCACCAGCATCGGGGCAAGCACAGCTGGAAGAAAAGGCAAACCAGCACACTGTCCCTCCAGAGCCACTGCCACCCCTGTGCCCACCCTGTGCTCCTCCAGATGCCTATCCATGTTGGGGACAGTGGGAAGGCAAAGAGGTGACTGGAGGAGCACCCTCACTCCTGAAATTCATGAGCAAGATATTTTTTTCCTGCATGAGTGACTGCCTCTTGGTGGGGCTTGCTAATAACAGGGGGGCTTATTGTAGTCCCCAAGCACCCCTGTGCTTGCGTGATGTGAAACACTGCAACCAGGGAGTGACGGGCACCTATTTTTAGTCCTCATGGACTGGAATTGCAGGCTGCACTGCGGATCTCCCTGCAGAAACACTGGTGGGAAGGAAAAGAGGCACCACACTGTAATTTTGTCTCTAGTGATGGGGTTTTCTTTCTAAATCCTGAGTACCAGTTTCATTCACTGCTCCATGCTTCAAGAAATATGCTTCCCCTACATCCATAATGTCTTCTCTCCTGCCTATATGTCACCATATAATAAAACGTGCAGCAGTTTTACAGTCACTGTAGATTTATTACATGATATATGTGTACAGAGCACACTGGCTTATGTGACCACCCAAGCAATTAATAAAACTGGTTGCCTGCTAGAAGTGATCTTTAACTAAAGGTTGAACAAAATTGGTCTGGAAACCCTGAGAATAATTTAGAATGGTTGTTTAAATCACAGTGACAAAAAGTCTGCAGGAGGTGGATCTTCATGCAGCTTTCTTCTTTAATATTTTTCTCTCCATGGTCTCAACACCTTTAAATAGAACATCCTAGCAAATAATATTTATATTAATTTGTTTATTTGCTACCATAGAAAAAAAAAACAACTGCAACAACAGTGCTAAGGGAACAAGTGTGAATAGTAGTGAAGAAGTGCCTTGGTTATGAGTAATTTCTGTCTCTATTTTAAACATAGTGAGTAAATTCTGCTCAGTTACACTGGTCTAAATTGGAGAAAGGTGAATTCTGTGAGAATTGAGGACAAAATTTAGCCCACAAGTTCAAGTTACTGCTTCAGAAAATAACAAAATCAACTTATTAATTTTATTAATCACTCTCAGCTTATTTTAGACTTTACTTGTAGTTAGTTACATGCATAAAATGAACATAAAATTAATTTCCTCATGAGTTTTACTTCTTGTTAATAATTTGAAAACCGCAATAGCAGTGATCTTAATTTATTTCAGGGAGTACAACAACTGTTAGATCTGCAACAGAAAATTATAGGAGGTGTGGAAACGGCAAGGACTTCTCTGTCAGGACAGTACCACCTTATGCTTGATTTTATTGTACAAATCACAGAATCACAGAATGGTGACAGTTCAAGGGGAACCTCTGGAAATCACCTAGTCCACCTCTCTGCTAAAGAAGGTTCACCTAGAGCAGATTGCACAAGGTGCCCAGGTAGATTTTGAATATTTCCTGAGAAGGAGACTCCAAAACCTCTCTGGGCAGCCTGTTCCAGTGGTCCATCACCCTCACAATAAATAAGTTTTTTCTGATGTTGAGGTGGAACTTCCTGTGTTCCAGTTTGTGCCTGTTGCCCTTTGTCCTGTTAACACTGAAAAGAGTCTGGTCCTATCCTTTTGACAACTGCCCTTTAAATATTTATAAACATTTACAAGATCACCTCTCAGTCTTCTCTTCTCCAGGCTAAACAACCCCAGGTCTCTCAGCCTTTCCTCGTAAGGGAGATGCTCTGGTCTCTTAATCATCTTCATAGCCCTCCACTGGACTGTCTCCGGTAGTTCCTTGTCTCTTTTGAACTGGGGAGCACAGAACTAGACACAGTACTCTAGAGGTGATCTTACCAGGGCAGAGTAGAGGAGGAGAAGGAGAAGGAGAACCTTCTCCAACCTGCTGGCCACACTCTTCTCAATACAACCGATGGCACCATTGGCCTTCTTGGCCACAAGGGCACCTTTCTGGCTCATGGTTATCTTGTTATCCACCAGGATCCCAAGGTTCTCTGCAGAGCTGCTTTCCAGCAGGCCAACGCCTAACTTGTACTGATACACGGGGTTATTCTCCCTGGGTGCAGGACCCTACACTTGCCTCTGTTGAACTTGATTAGATTCCTCTCTGCCCAACTCTCTAGCCTGTCCAGGTCTCACTGAATGGCAGCACAGTCTTCTGGTGTGTCATCCACTCCTCCCAGTTTTGTATCATCTGCAAACTTACTGAGGGTACACTCCATCCCTTCATCCAGGTGATTAATGAAGATGTTGAACAGGACTGGACAGGCCTCCATCAAGACTTTGTGCTACTGATCAGAACCCTCTGAGCTCTGTCGTTCAGCCAGTGCTCAATCCACCTCACTGTCCACCTGTCTAATCCATACTTCCTAATCTTACCTATGAGAATGTTACAGGAAACAGTGTCGAAAGCCCTTCTGATGTCAAAGTGGAGAACATCCACTGCTCTCCCCTTATGTACCCAGCCAATCATGCCATCATAGGAGACTATCAGATGGGTCAAGCATGATTTCCCCTTGGTGAATCCATGTTGAGCACTCCTGATGACCTTCTTTTCCTCCACATGTTTAGAGATGACACCCAGAATGAGCTGTTCTATCACCTCTCCAGATATGGAGGTGAGGCTAACTGGCCTGTAATTTCCTGGGTACCCCTTCTTGCCCTTTTTTTTTCTTGACCTTTTTGGAGACTAGAGTGTCATTGGCTTTGCTGCAGTCCTCAGGCACATCTCCTGTTCTCTATGACCTTTCAAAGATGATGGNCTCAGTCTTCTCTTCTCCAGGCTAAACAACCCCAGGTCTCTCAGCCTTTCCTCGTAAGGGAGATGCTCTGGTCTCTTAATCATCTTCATAGCCCTCCACTGGACTGTCTCCGGTAGTTCCTTGTCTCTTTTGAACTGGGGAGCACAGAACTAGACACAGTACTCTAGAGGTGATCTTACCAGGGCAGAGTAGAGGAGGAGAAGGAGAAGGAGAACCTTCTCCAACCTGCTGGCCACACTCTTCTCAATACAACCGATGGCACCATTGGCCTTCTTGGCCACAAGGGCACCTTTCTGGCTCATGGTTATCTTGTTATCCACCAGGATCCCAAGGTTCTCTGCAGAGCTGCTTTCCAGCAGGCCAACGCCTAACTTGTACTGATACACGGGGTTATTCTCCCTGGGTGCAGGACCCTACACTTGCCTCTGTTGAACTTGATTAGATTCCTCTCTGCCCAACTCTCTAGCCTGTCCAGGTCTCACTGAATGGCAGCACAGTCTTCTGGTGTGTCATCCACTCCTCCCAGTTTTGTATCATCTGCAAACTTACTGAGGGTACACTCCATCCCTTCATCCAGGTGATTAATGAAGATGTTGAACAGGACTGGACAGGCCTCCATCAAGACTTTGTGCTACTGATCAGAACCCTCTGAGCTCTGTCGTTCAGCCAGTGCTCAATCCACCTCACTGTCCACCTGTCTAATCCATACTTCCTAATCTTACCTATGAGAATGTTACAGGAAACAGTGTCGAAAGCCCTTCTGATGTCAAAGTGGAGAACATCCACTGCTCTCCCCTTATGTACCCAGCCAATCATGCCATCATAGGAGACTATCAGATGGGTCAAGCATGATTTCCCCTTGGTGAATCCATGTTGAGCACTCCTGATGACCTTCTTTTCCTCCACATGTTTAGAGATGACACCCAGAATGAGCTGTTCTATCACCTCTCCAGATATGGAGGTGAGGCTAACTGGCCTGTAATTTCCTGGGTACCCCTTCTTGCCCTTTTTTTTTCTTGACCTTTTTGGAGACTAGAGTGTCATTGGCTTTGCTGCAGTCCTCAGGCACATCTCCTGTTCTCTATGACCTTTCAAAGATGATGGACAGTGGCACAGCAATAACAACAGCCAGCTCTTTCAGCACTTTTGAGTGCATCCCATCACAGCCCATGGATTTCTGGATGTCCAGTTTGCCTAAATGACCTCTAACCTGACCCTCCTTGACCAAGGGAAAATCTTCCTTTCTCCAGACTTAGTCTCTTACCTCCAGGGACTGGGATTCCTGAAGGCTGGCCTTAGCAGTAAAGACTGGAGCAAAAAAGGCATTCGGTAACTCTNCAACCGATGGCACCATTGGCCTTCTTGGCCACAAGGGCACCTTTCTGGCTCATGGTTATCTTGTTATCCACCAGGATCCCAAGGTTCTCTGCAGAGCTGCTTTCCAGCAGGCCAACGCCTAACTTGTACTGATACACGGGGTTATTCTCCCTGGGTGCAGGACCCTACACTTGCCTCTGTTGAACTTGATTAGATTCCTCTCTGCCCAACTCTCTAGCCTGTCCAGGTCTCACTGAATGGCAGCACAGTCTTCTGGTGTGTCATCCACTCCTCCCAGTTTTGTATCATCTGCAAACTTACTGAGGGTACACTCCATCCCTTCATCCAGGTGATTAATGAAGATGTTGAACAGGACTGGACAGGCCTCCATCAAGACTTTGTGCTACTGATCAGAACCCTCTGAGCTCTGTCGTTCAGCCAGTGCTCAATCCACCTCACTGTCCACCTGTCTAATCCATACTTCCTAATCTTACCTATGAGAATGTTACAGGAAACAGTGTCGAAAGCCCTTCTGATGTCAAAGTGGAGAACATCCACTGCTCTCCCCTTATGTACCCAGCCAATCATGCCATCATAGGAGACTATCAGATGGGTCAAGCATGATTTCCCCTTGGTGAATCCATGTTGAGCACTCCTGATGACCTTCTTTTCCTCCACATGTTTAGAGATGACACCCAGAATGAGCTGTTCTATCACCTCTCCAGATATGGAGGTGAGGCTAACTGGCCTGTAATTTCCTGGGTACCCCTTCTTGCCCTTTTTTTTTCTTGACCTTTTTGGAGACTAGAGTGTCATTGGCTTTGCTGCAGTCCTCAGGCACATCTCCTGTTCTCTATGACCTTTCAAAGAGGATGGACAGTGGCACAGCAATAACAACAGCCAGCTCTTTCAGCACTTTTGAGTGCATCCCATCACAGCCCCTGGATTTCTGGATGTCCAGTTTGCCTAAATGACCTCTAACCTGACCCTCCTTGACCAAGGGAAAATCTTCCTTTCTCCAGACTTAGTCTCTTACCTCCAGGGACTGGGATTCCTGAAGGCTGGCCTTAGCAGTAAAGACTGGAGCAAAAAAGGCATTCGGTAACTCTGTCTTCTCCATATCCAAGGCATCCACCTCATTCAGCAACAGACCCACATTCTCCTTAGTCTTCCTTTTGCTACTCATGTATTTGAAGAAGCCTTCCTTATTGTCCTTGACACCCCTTGCCAGATTTAATTCAAAGCAGGCCTTAGCCTTCCTCTTTGTATCCCTGCATACTCTGACAACATTCCTATATTCCTCCCAAGAGGCCAGTTCCTTCTTCCACATACTGTAAACTTCCTTCCTCCATTTCAGTTTTTCCAGAAGCTCCTTGCTCATCCACGCAGGTGTCCTGTCTCCTTTGTTTGGTTTCTTACTCACAGGGGTCCACCAATCTTGAGCTTGNGAGCTTGAAGGAGCAGTGCTTGAATATTAACCAGCTCTTTTGGGTCACCCTAACTTCTAAAGCCCTAACCCATGGGATTCCTCCAAGTAGCTCTTTGAAGAGGCCAAAGTTCACTCTCCTGAAGTCCAGGGTTCTAATCCCATGTATTGCTCTGCTTCTTCCATGCAGGATCCTGAACTGCACCATCTCATGATCATTGCAGCCAAGGCTGCTCCCAGCCTTCACATCCCCAACCAGACTTTCTTTGTTCATTAGCACAAGGCTTAACAGCACACCTCTCCTTGCTGGCTCCTCCAACACCTATATCAGAAAGTTATCATCAGCACACTGTAGGAACCTCTTGGACAGTGTGTGCCTAGCTGTATAGTCTTTCCNAAAGGCATTCGGTAACTCTGTCTTCTCCATATCCAAGGCATCCACCTCATTCAGCAACAGACCCACATTCTCCTTAGTCTTCCTTTTGCTACTCATGTATTTGAAGAAGCCTTCCTTATTGTCCTTGACACCCCTTGCCAGATTTAATTCAAAGCAGGCCTTAGCCTTCCTCTTTGTATCCCTGCATACTCTGNTCCTTGCTGGCTCCTCCAACACCTATATCAGAAAGTTATCATCAGCACACTGTAGGAACCTCTTGGACAGTGTGTGCCTAGCTGTATAGTCTTTCCAGCAAATATCAGGGTAATTGAAGTACCCCATGAGAACCAGGGTCTGTGATCTTGAGGCTACTTCTAGCTGTCTGTAGAAAGCCTCATCGACTTCCTCTTCCTGATCTGGTGGCTGTAGTAAAAACCCACAATGGTGTCACCTCAACCCTTCCTAACATATTATAGTCGTCAAAGAACATCATGAAAATCAAAACCCTAACAACAACACCAGCCACATAGATTGTAGTGTGTAATACAGTGAGAGCCCTCAGATCAACAGAGTTAGCCCATGTCTTTCTGTATCTTCAGTTCACTATAAATAAAAACCACACTGAGATTTCTTGGGAGATATTAGGGTTTTTGCATTTCTCCTCTCAGTAAGGGGGCTCACTCATTTTCTACCCTGTCTTTAACTTCCAAAAAAAAGAAAAATAAGGAAACACTAAGTTTCAGGCTTGGTTTTTTTCTGCTGTTGACCCACTGGGTTCACGTTATACTGGTTCCCAGTTAATGCCTGACTGCCTTTTCTAAACTCCCCTTCTGTTTTAACTCCATACAGTCCATATGCCAGGCAGAAGTTGTATAAGATTCCCAGAGAGTCACTGGATAGACTTCAGTATTTACTAGCTTTATTTAAACTCATTAGGGACCGCTATAAAGAGCTGTACAGAACTTACATGAGTCTTGGGTATTTGATCCAGGGTTTAATGTTACAGTTTCCAACAAACACACAGTCTTGTTGGGGTTTCTTTTACAGTAAAAACACAGAAAATTCTGGGTTTGGCAATGCAAATTGAATAGGTGACAATAGACATTGGCTGTTCCAGCTGAATTTGAATTTGTTGAATTTCTATCATGAAAATAAGCAGCCTAAGACAACTCCTCCAAGGAGCTCTGGTGGCATCAAGCAACAATAAATCATAAAGAATCAATGGACTTACTTTGCTGCAAATGAGAGTAGAGCCACACTCAGCATCTCTTACAAGCAATGCAACAGTTTCTCCAACATCCTACCAGTACTTAAAGGAAATGGCTCTGCCAGTTCATATTGACATGAAATGCCTTTCAGGGCAAGTGTTGTGTTGCAGCATCCTTTCCAGCCTTCTTCTGCATCAGCCTTTCAGAAGTGCAGTTATTGAGCCTTTTCTCATCCCAGCACAGGGAGACATGCTGCAGTGGCCAAACTTTCATTTTCCTGTCTTCCAAGTTAACACGATACAACAGGATTTCAAAAGTCTCTGTGTTTCTCCTCCCCAGACTTCCAAAAGCTTAGGACAAGGCATCTCATGCCTTTTTTCTCTGAGTGTGGAAGGGAGGCAGAAAGTGCCATTTTACTATGAAAAGTCAGTTTTTCAATTTAAAAATAAAAGCAGTAAGACAGATCAATAGATCTTGCCTACTGCATATTTATGAAAGTAATTCATTTCTTCAGGAGAAAAAGTTGGGAGGTTGTGCAGTGAAGCTGTAGACTAAGCCAAGAGACTCCAGGACAGAACCTTTTGCTGCCTCTGCCTGTAAACTTTGAAATTTCATAAAATCCTGCCCCCTCAAGCAAAATCAGCTCATATACAGGCAAATAAGCACAGCAGAACATGGCCAAAGCGACAATCAGCTCCTATTCACACAGGCTGAAATCTGGAGCAGCTCAGGTGTCAGCTCATCCACTAGGAAGTGAAAGCCATGTGGCTTTTCTGGGTTTAGGAATGAGAGAGTTGCCAGTGTGAAAACAAAGGAAGACATGGTAAAAAGCTAGGAGCTACCCAGAGTATCCTGAAGTACCTGTTTTCAGAAAACAATCAATTCTGGGATGTAGGGGAAGAATTAAAAAACTCCCCAGAGCCCCAGTGCAGTGTTGCTGTTCCTCATGGTACCCAGTACATACAAAATGTAAACTAAATAGGCCCATGTAAAGCATATTCAAGCTCGCTTTCTCCTTTCCTTTTAGCTTTCTCTTTTGAGTTTTTTTCTTTGATTTCTGAATGAAATTTCTGCCTTGCTTTTGTGGTTAACCATGCCAGCCATCTAAAGGTCTCTTGAGAAAGAGACTCTTTTCAAGAGTTAGTAATCATGTGCAAAGAATTTTAGTCATAAATACTTCAGGGATGCTGTCAAGAATAAGATGCAACAGAAATAGGCAAGTTGAAAAAAAAAACCAAGAGCAGTCTAACAGAGCCAACTGCTCTTCCTTCTGTCACACAATTCTTCATGTATCCTTCAGCACAGGGCAATTCATAAGATCTCAGTAATTTCATCTGCAGGAATTAGCTTCTGGTCATATTCTCAAGCGACACAGATTTTCCTATGTTAATGGACACAATGCTAAAAATGACATTTTAAACACACATACAACCCATCTTTCATGAAGTATCACCAGTGCCATAGCTGAGTATCAAAGGGATTTAAGAGACAGTCCCTAGCTAGCAAACACCGTTAACTTAAGCCTACACTTACTGTTTCTAAAACTACTATATGCTTATTCTATCTGCAATAAAAAAACATCTCCATCTGCACTGAAATGGAGACCATAACTTGGAAGATCACAACAACAATGTGCCCATATGAATGATTACAAAATCAAATGCTCACTCTGCCTTTGCCAGTAGTCTGGTATTCTGTGCCTCAACTGTCAATATGAATGCTGAAGACATCCTTAAATAATCACATCTCCACCATCAAATAGGCTGTGGGACTCATTTTCATGGGGTAGCATTCTAAAGCCACTGCAGTAACAGATGTGGCCCTGCATGAGGAAACTCAACATGGTCAAGCAGAAGGACCTTCATGGGAATTCAATCAGCCTTGCTGCAAAGTTACAGCCAAAGGCCAAAACCACAGAACTGTTACATCTTGAACACTTGTCACCTGTGAAAGAACGCTTTTTAACAGCAGAGGATTCTCAGGAAAGAGAAGCCATTCTCTAAACCCCTTTAAGGAAGTATTCAGCATTCCTTGCTACAGTGAAGGCATTCTTTTCTAAACAAATATTATTTCATTTCTGAAACCCATCAGATTTCTGCTTTGTATTAGTTTATAGAGACTCTCAAAGTATCCCTAAGCAATTTTGGAATGATGAGTTTATATGAAGCTTTCTCTGTAGCTGTGGTTTTGCCTGTCACTAACAGATGAGGCAGAGAGATTTTTCCCTCCATTGTTTCATTCCATACAAAGTTCTGGCTAAATAATATACTTAAATAAAGCAGTCCTGTATCCTTTTTTTACCCCCTTTATCTATTGTTATGATGGAGCAGAAGTTCATTACTTCTGCCAAAGCTCCAGTCATTACGTCATGGCTGAAGTCAGATGGGAGAGAGACAACATGTTTACTGTTAGGCAACACCTTTGCACAAAAGTGGGTTTGGTACCAGGCTTTGAGTGTGACAAAGCAGGTGGTCACTACCATGAGAACTAGTGTCTGGAGGGCAGAGAGTTCCTTTCCAACAACTAGGAGTACCAGATGAACAGAGATTCCCTTAAACTTCTAAAGAAATAGCCATATTTAATGATCAGAATATCCTTGCAAACAGTCTGGGAGGCCAAATGAAAGTCAAAATCCAAGAGATACATTTACAACGTCCAATACATTTCCAGTGAATCCAATTCATACATCATAATCTGAAGGCAGAGCAAAGCACCCAGCAACTACTGCACTGCTCAAAGTAACAAATGACATTTCTCAAGGTTTGGACAAGTAAATAGATGTTCTTATTACATGTTTATATGAATTATTTCAAATGATTTATTGGTTTGTTTTGTCATTAAAACTACAGGCTCTGAGTATCACTCAACTTCTCTTGTATGTGTTAAATTTTATCAGTCACATGCACTTTAATTTGGCTCTATTAATGGCTCCAGCTTCTTGAGTTTGAAGAGACCATGGGGAATAATGCAACAATCTATTTTAAGTCTACAGTTATTTTCTACTTTGGCAAAGAAATAACAGACAGTAAATAAATATCATGCCATCATTTAGATACATGTGGATGAATCTGTATGACCTTACAGAACCCAACAAAATAGGAAGCAAAAAAAAATCAGCAGCCAACATAACAAATGTGCAAAGATGAGCATAATACCATTAAATTGCTATTAAATGGAAGCATGGCTGTATTGAGGTAACTTGAATGAACTATTTGATCACTTCTTCCTGTGTTACCTTTTCAAACTTGAATGCAAAATTTGTTGTTACTGCTGGACTCACTCCAGATCTAGGACCTACTTCTTGAAATAAAACTAATAATGATATTTTATTCACAATACAGAAATTGGGCCATTTCTATTTTTTTTCACATATTTCAGTTACTAACATATGAAGTACATACGAATGCATTTCAATATCTGGGTCTTCATGCACAAGAGTACATCTCTCCCATTGTCCTATCCTTCCAGTCTAGAGATGTACAGAGACCCATCTCCACCATTATAGGAAAAAGCAGCCTTCTGACAACCTTCTTGCTACTCATCTTCTGTGCTGTCTCATCAGACCTTAGAAGCAGCCGCAGTAGTTAAGGCCTCCAGCAGTGCCCAGGAGTAAATACCTAGGGAAAAATCTGAGAAACAAGAGTAGAATGCAACGCCCATGAACTATGCTCTTGAATTTAGGAGCCACCACTACCTTAGAGACATCATCCCATCAGTACGTGGCATTTGCTTCTCGTGTTTTAAGTGCAAACAACTGTGCTGTATTCACCTTCTTCTGCCCTGTATGATTTTATAGACAATCTCTTCTTTCCTCCCAAGCAACAGGCTCCGTAATTAACACTCTTTAAGATACAGAGAGCAGTTTCCACCTCTCCAGCAAACCTAGCATATACCATCCCTTCCTTCTCCCTCTCCCCACATCAGGCCTTTGGTCCCACAGCACAACACTGCTGTGCCAACACAGCCATGGCCTTTTCAGGACCACCTGTAAAATGTATCAGCAGAGTGATCTGTGGTAAAAATGTCCTGCCATCCAAACCCTTATATGGTGAGCCTCCAAGCTAGCAACTCAGAGGTTAAATTCTGGTTTCCATGATCTAAAGTAGACACCAGTGTGTGTACCATTCTGACTGAAAGTTTCACAACCTGTAAGGCTACGACTATCCTTTTTTTCTGATTAGACCAATCTGTGGTCATCACATGATAACAGATGCATGAGTTAAAGTGCTGCTTTAGTCTTTGAAAACCTTCTTGTGTAGTGGGAATTTATTTCCCTTCAGTCCATCTAGCTCCCAATTTACTCTTAATTTCACAGAGGTCTTGAACCCCTACTTCACCAGTAACCCTCAAAACATGGGAGAATACAAAGCTCTGAATAAAGGTCTTGTTCATCATGTGCAGATAACTAAACAAAACTTGATGTTTCATGTCTTCAAAGTTTGCCTCATCTTCTGGCAAAGTAAAAATAATCACAAAATAAAAGTCTTTCCTCTTTCCAGGCCACTTTATTGGTGCATTAGTAGAGAAATAACTGGTTTAAAGACACATTTTTGTAAGGATGGGTGTAAGAAGGAGCACATTAGATGTGAGGGAGGTGGGGAATCTATTCTGTTGCGCAGTTTCTCTTTCATCCATTTTCCAGCTTGTCCTTATCACCACCAAGATTATATTAGTCTTCCCTCTGCTAGGAATTGGGCTTGCTTTAGCTGGTACTGCTCCAATTAATGCTATCTTTATCTCTAGAATTGCTAGAATTCCTTAGAAATCCTATGTGGGATGATATTAGCTATTTGACCAATATTTTTAGAATATTTGTTTGTTTTTGCTCAGACAAAAATACTCAGGCCATTATGCTATCTAGTGCATTAGACCTGAGCTTACCACCTCTGCTCCAGAAGATACCAGGACTGGCATGGGCTGTCCACACTACAAACCACCTCCTCCTGGGCCATGCTGGTTACCTGCCCAGCACAGCCATCACTGCTGTCATTGATGGTGCCACACAGTTCCCTTCCCATGACAGAGCAAGCTGTAGAGATATCTGAGCAAACAAAGTTCATCTCTTGGCTACGTAAGATTGGCCAATGATAAATGCAGAAGAAGCTTACATATTTGTTCTTGTGCTCAGTTCTCCTCCACATCTTCTTTGCTCTGTTTCTCTACTTAAAGGTGTTTTACTGTATCCCTTGCTATGTCACCACACAGAGAAAATCAGACTATTTAGCAGTAAGGCTGAAGCTCTTGGATACAAATCAAGAGTTAAACCTGCAGTAGGTACAAATTGATATATCCCCATTGATTCCTTTGGATCTATGCCACTATGGTTTTCATCAGGATATCTAGCAGAAAAATTATCAGGTGGGTTGGTTTTTATACTAAGACATAGCAAAATAGTCCAGCCATATATCTATTCCATGGAACAGTCTTCATTTTGAAACACAAATTGTCAGTTTACTTTCAAAAAATTAATATAACAGACTTTAAGTTCACTCACAGGTTATTTTGGTTTTTGCTACTGAGATTTTGGGTCATTGGGTTGTTTTTTATTTGTGTGATTTTTTTAGAAAGCTCATAATTCATACATATCCACATCTCTCAAAAATCACTCTGTTGTTCTTAAGGAACTTGCTTTCAAAATAAAGAAGTCATCCACACATCCTGTCTTGGTGCTGGAGTTGCTGGAGTGGAAATCGGAGCTGTATCCAGTACACTTTGAAGCTTTTTTTACTTAACAGACCACTTAGTTTACACAAATTGCATACTTGCTGGTTTCACCTGTCTAAACTGCAAAAAAACAAGCATCTACAAAAGAGCCAAAGTAAAATCCAAGCACGCATTCAGAAGATGAACGGCACCAAAATGTAGCTGTTTGTGGATGGAGAGCATTTACACTTGCATTCAGTGCAGAGTTATCAATGTGACAGCTTCCTTGTGTTACTGCTATGAATTGGCTTCAATTAAAAACCACCACAGAGCTGAGGACAAAGAAAAACATTCACATTTCCCAAATTATTTCTGGAACACATGAGGTCACAAGGGTAGATTCTGCACCACACCACACCCACCAGCCTGACACCAGTGGAGTAGCTCTATTGTGGGAGAGCAGGCTGACCTGTATGGGATTCACTGAGAGATTTTAAAGAGAACTTTGTGATAGCCAGGTTACACAAGTTTACCTAAGATGCTACAGTAAAAGGAAAAAAAAAACAAAAACCACAAAAACCCAAGTTCTGCTTATATTGGGTAAAATCTCCCAGTTCACTAGTTACAGGCTTGAGTTCTACAGATATTTTTACTAACAAGGGTGATTTTCTGTACTGCCTATACTTCCTATATCTCTTTGCTCCCATGAAGCTGCATCTCCTCCATAGTCTTGAAGGACCACATGTTCTCCCTTTTTAACCTTCACCATCTCATTTCAAATGTTCCTCTCCTGCTGTAACTGTGGCTATCACAGCAACTCCATAGCAGGCATGCAACCAGCACCCAAGGGAAAATCATAGCTCTGGAACCCCTCCTGATACTACACATGCAGTTTCCTCAATCCCACTGCATTTTATTTTTTCTTAATCTTTTTCATCCTCACCTTTCCCCAGACTCTCTCCTTTCATATTTATTGCAAAACACCAGACTTTCTACAACAGAGCAGGAAGGAAACTGAGTCCATCACTAAATGTAAGAACTGGCTTTATGCCTTCTGTCACTAGATCCCATATGCGCCTTGCACATTACGCTCTCATGTAATGGAGGGTTCAGGTGTTTCTGATGTTGCTGCCAGGCACTAAAAGCAGAGTGATACAAATGTGAGCTAAAAAGGATCCTTCGATCCCTAACAGCAATAGAGGATAAAGCTGGGAATTCTCCAGCATACGCTGAGCAGCTGCTGCTGTGAACAGGCTCCAGGGATGTACTTTGGTACATTCCTGGCCTGACTTAGTGCCTCATGCTAACTCAGTTTTCGACCACAGTCACCCTTATACTGGCTTATCATTATAGCACTTTAAAAATAAAATGTTTGGATGGTACTGAAACTTCCTCCTAGCTGCTGCTCTCATTTGCATAGCAGGCTACTATTCTGTATAATTGGGTGGCAGTTGTTTCCATCCCACTGCTTCTCTGATTTTCCTGTCAGATTATGTTTCCATCTAATGCCCTTCATACACCTCTAGTACAATTAACAGGGTGGTTACTTGATCTCTGAATAGCAAGTCATACTCAGCAGGAGTGGAGTAAAAGCATAAGATCTTCTGGACTTGATCTTGTTAACTGATTTGCTAACTGAGATAACATTGAATTTTAATATTAATAATGTTCCTAAGTATTTTTCTTGCCTTTTTATGTTTCTAGAAAAAATTATAATATTACACTGGAACTGTTATGAAAATATATTTTTTCACATGATTAACAACTTTGTAGATATTTATGCACATAAAAGGAATACATTTGATATGTCTTTTAATTTGGGCATTAGCAGGCTTTTCAGCATTTAATAGAGTGAGGTTTATCTGCTCTTGACACAGATATTTTTTATGGACTGTGACACATTTTTGTTTTCTTTCAATTTCAAAAAAAAATAGATGGGAAAAGAAACAACTGCAAGTAAGACATTACAGTCCTCACAACTGTAAAACTCCCTGGCTTGTGAAAATGCTCAGCAAATGTGGATTCCTCATTCCAGAACTTGCTCAGCAACACAATTCCAAAATATGTTCGTTCTTTGTAAAGTCACTGATTGTAGTCACTCCACTGAAGGCCATGTAACTAAAATATTAAGGAAAATGTATTCTTTCATCTTTATTTGATGATTGCACTACAGTTTTGAGCCTCAATGTCATCTTTGAGGTAACTGATATTTTCCAAAACCATCTTTAAGCAAAGACCATCAAAAAAGGTTCTGCGAACAGAAACTAAAATATAGAGTTAGATGAGAGCCTGCGTATGAACCATGAATGTCTTCTGTAATATACAGTCTTTTAGGAACAGTCCTCAGTGTTTTCCAAACTGTATATAAAACTGAGAGCCTCTAGCCCAATAAAAGATTTGACATATTAATTATTGTTGGCTATGTCTGAACTGGGGGGTATAGGAACACTTCCAAGCTGAGTTTGAGCCTGTCATTTCAATTTTACTTATATCAAAGTGACTCTAAGGTATGCACAAGCCACCCTGCCTGGATATTCAATTCCCATTCAAAGGACACGTGGGTGAGAATGTTGGAAGACACTCCCACCATCCTACTCTGACCAGAACTGAACAACTGAGACCCAGGCCTTGAGTCAGCCTGTCCATTCTTGATAAGGATTTTAGGTGATGTCCTCAATAGCATCATGACGTTAATCCTCCAAAGATGTTGAATCCTTATTGGATGTCAAAGATTTTGCCATCCTTATTGGTTCAGAGCAAAAGAAATTTTACATATTATCCATATTGTCTTGAGCAGTCCATATCTATAAATAAAAAAGCAATGAATATGCTTACAAAAACACTATTGAAAAAATTAGGAACAAGTTGTTTTCACAGTGACCAAAACCAGACTGTAATTGAACTAATTTAATTTAATTTAAAAAGAGAAATATTGGTGAGATATGGTCTGAGCTTTTTGGTCTGTACTGCTTTTGTTTTCAAAGAATTATATTTGCCTCCCAGAGCAGGTGAGGAATTGGAATGTGGAGAAGAGCGATCAAATTTCATCAGAAAAAATAGTGAGGAATAAAAGCAGCCATTACATTAATCCTCATCTTCAGACAAATTCTACTGCATGTCAGCAGACGGTAAAGGGAGTGGGCAAAAGGTGACAACAAGGTAATCTGCCCTTTCCATGTCTTTAAACATCTTGAAAAATCCACTATCCTTGTCTCAAACAAGACTTTTAACCCTTCAGCTGATGTACAGGAGTTACACTCTTTTTCAAAGAAGGAGAAAACCATGCTTTCCCCATCTGGGAGCTGTCTTGGCCCTCTGTTAGCATCCTGACAGCCATTTTGTGTCATTCACTGCACTCATCCTCACTTTTGACTTGCAGGTAAAATCTCTGAATCTCTGGCCCAGAATCAATTCTTTCATCTCAGTGGGAAGATTTCTATCAGCTGTCTGAAGTTAGGCACCTCATCCGAACAGGTGGCCCAGGCATATGTGGTGAGGTTCACCCCACCCCAATTTAAATGTCTAAACTGGCTTAACTCCAGAGAGGCCTCCCTCTTTCCACCAATTATAGACCAGGCTAGACCACTAGCTTAAACCAGACCTGCAGCTTTAAGACAGCTAGATTGAATGAATCCCACCTACCTGACTTCTGTGATCTTCAGACAGCCTCCAGCCACTCTAGCTCCATTTTGTCTTGAGTGTCCTGACCACTGTGTACTGGGAGCAGGTTGCACTTACTTTTTCTAAGAAGGTGTCATGGCATTACAGACCAGCATGGCGGCAGCAGCATCTGCCTATTGAACCATGCTTGAAATGTTTTTGAGCCCTGTTCCTTTTTGGGGCTATTTTTATGCAAAATTTACATTAGAGTAACTCTAGCATCTTCATTAATATTGTCTGAGGTGTTGAGGTTACTCCCGACCTTTAGTAAAAGGAACATAAAGCCAACAAATTTTTGAAAATACAACTCAGCAGAGCCCCCTTTCATGCAAGTCATATCTATACAATCTCTACTAAAATCAGGGCACTCACTGGCTTGAAAGCCATCTGATTCTTAAACAATATCCCAGTCCAAACAAACTGATCTTTAAATTGGACTTGACAAAATCAGCCCTAATGTTGAGGGACATCTGTTGAGCATGGATTCAGATTATTTTTTCTGTGCATGAGTATTTCAGTAAGTTTGCAGATGAGCTCTGGTGCAATTTAAAAACTCTACACTGAATCACTCTTTTCAGCCCCTGCCAGACTCCAGCTTGCTGCAGGATGAACATATACATAGCATTCAAGCTGTAGGATATCTCGGAAAGGACAGTTCAGCATAGCCCTTAGATCACAGTAGTGTGGTAACACACCTTCTATCCACACCTAAACCACATCAACCTTGCCCACAATTAAAAGCAAGTGAACAAAGCCTAGAGAGGGAGTAGGCTGGTGACCTCGTTGTCTAGACCCTCCCCAGAGACAATAGAGGGAGACAACCACTGCCCCAGGGTAGCACATCTTGAATGGGACAAGTTGGGATGGGAAGAATCACCCTCTGGAAGTGCCTATTCACTGTTCCCAGAGCAGGGATCCTAGACTATTTCAAGGACAGACCTCTGACTTTTAGATAGCTAGAGCCTGTCAAGATGAAACCCATCCATCCCTGGACAGGAGAAGCTCACATTCCTGGTTTTTCAGCCAGCTTGTTTGTCTTTGCCCTGAAATGAACTCTCATTAATCTCAGAGTAAGTCAAGGCTGAGAAGTAGTTTGTGAATCTGCTTTTTATCTTTACCACCTTTCAGCTCTCATTTACCATCTTCCAGCTCAGACCAGGTGCCTGGCCATGACCATGTGTGTAGGCATGCTACCAGGCATGCCGGGACTGTTCTCAAGCTAGGGTGTTCAGCCACTGAGCTGGGTAGACATAGCCTTTGGCATCTCACTAAAGAAAGAGCAATAGAAACTTTATATTCCTGAAATGGCCTTGCTTTCTTATAAGAATATTTCAAGTGGTACTTATTTTCTTTATATTTTTCTTCCTAGGAGACTTCTCACTTTCTTTTTACTCACTCATGAGAAAAGATGAGAAATAAATACCATGGTGATAGGCCATGAAGAAATGTATATAGTTGGACAAAGACTGTCCGAGTACTGAACACAAGTGCTACTGGAGCTATAACATTTAAAAAGCTTTATATTCAAGGCAATACCCCAAGCTCTATTTTGTCTGTTTAATGTTCTTCCTGGCTATTAATAGCCTATATGACACCCATATGACCAAATAAATCTGGCCACTGTGGAGGAACCCATAGAAGTAACTTGGTTCTGCTGTGTGTGGGCTGACTTTATGAGAAGGTTCTGAGGAAGCTGTTCAGGGGTTTCACTATCCTCTGGAGAAGCATCTCACACAGCAGCTTTCAGGGTAGGAGGGAGAGGAGGGAAGCGAGACCCCCTGTATGTGTGCAATACCTTTGGCCACTGCCAGCCCTGGGCCAGAATGAGTCTGGGACATTTGCCCTGGTGCCTAAAATGCCTGGTTCTGCAGGCCAAGGTGAGCAGTCTCTACCTCTGAGTGAGAATTTCACTCTTTGTTTGTAATTTTACTTTGTTCCCTTTTGAAGCAATGAAAGAGTAAGACAAGATGGTAAATAAAATCTGGAGGTGCTTTTTACTTCATTTCAGTCTGTCTCCTAAAAACTAAGGGCAAATTAGCCTATTAGGACTAAGGGCTTGGATCATTAGGCTGTTAATTTTTTTTTTCCTTGGCAGCAGAGTAGATGTCAAAGTGTTAATATTCCTTGCTAAGGTTAGAAAAAAAAGGAAATGTATTTTTTCAGCAATTAAACAAGGTGGTTTGGGGTTTTTTTTTTACTTACAAAATTGGTAATGGAATTAAAAAATGTTCTGTGCTTTGCCTTCCCCCAAGAGACCTTGGCTAAGTACTGCTTCAGATAGTGGTAAAACATACAAGTAACTTGCTAAAGGGACTATCCCAGCACTGAATTTACTGCAAAACAAACAAAAGTGACATAAGCAAATAGGTGAACTCCTGAAAAGGGGCTGGGCAGGGCAAAGACACCAGTTTTTTTCATTGGTTCCTCTGGTTCAAAAGGCTTAATTTCTCAGAAAAAAACTAGCAGTGCATGGCCAGGCAGTAGCAACTAGGCATGTTAACTAAATAAGCAATTTTAAACCATTCAATCAAGCAAACCAAGTGGAATGGATGAAAAAGGTATTTTTGAAAGCTATTCCATGCACTTGCAGTGTCTTTTTTCATTCCTCTGGTCTCCAGATTCCAGGACACGTCTTTGCATGTCACTAAATCTAGATGAAATCTCAAAGACTGAAATTCTCTGCTTGGGGCTTAGGTGGAACTTGAGTGGTCATAAACCTTGAATGGGCTGCTACACTAGAGGAATTTCATTCAGAGAGTTCTTTTGCCATTTTACTAAGCATATTTTGTTTACATTTTGTAACTATGTCTTCTGCCTGCAACAACAAAACCTCTTAGCAACTTATCAGCAATGAATCTTCTGTATAATGGACTTTTTAAGGCTTCCCAAAATGAACTCTTCATACTGTATATATTGGAGAACTAATATTGTACTAAAACTCTCTTTCTACTGCCTGTTTTTTGAAGGGACAGAAGAGTTCATTCTCCCTATGCCTTTCAGTATTTATCTTAAAATCATCCATCATGTGCAGATCAGCAAGGTCATCATCAGAATGAAGAAATAAGAGTTTAAATTGCAGTCCTACCACCTGAGAAATACCCTGGCTTTAAGACTTAGCAGGGTGTTTGCATTCCTGTCGCGTAACCTTGCACATCTATTTAAGGTTAAGGCTCTGCCTGAAATACAGCATTCTGCAGGATTAGCTGTACGGATCACAGCATGGCTGATGTATGGATGAAGTGGCATTTTCTTTGTACCTTTTATGTTAGAAGATCACTCTGATGCTGGAATTTTTACCATCTGAAGTGTGTTTTGTTGACAGTTCAGATGAGCAATGCTCATGCCCTCTAAGAAGGAAGTTTAATTGTCAGTAGGTAAAGGCACAAGTGTATACCACGTTGCTATTCTATGCAGATAGGCTTGGTTGGACTGGAGACATTTCTCCAGTATGATCAGACTGTACTCACTAGCCATATAAATGTCAAGGAGAAATAAGCTAGTTTTGTAACATGATCAAAAGGCAACTACTTCTGTGACATGTGACATGATAATGTTCTCTGAACTATAGCTTGTGTATGACTTAAAAATTGCTACCTTCTGAGTTGTTTTATATGGGAAATATATGATGATATAATTTATAGGTGTTTCAGATTAAAGAAAATATGAATCCATGCACATGAATAGAACAAAATTAAAACAGGAGCTTCTGGAAGTTCCCAAGAAAAAGGGTTCCCTCTCTATGGTAATTTTTCTGTGTGTCCTGGAGTAGGGTTCCAAAGGCTCCCACAACCAGTAGGCTCAACAGTAGCCATAGTTAAGCTTACTCAGTTAGAGGATTATGCCATGTTCAAATAGGTGCCCAGCTCTGTTCTTGGCATTAGAGATATTAATACTGGTAGTTTTTGAGGTTTCTTCTTCATGCTTCAGTCCTATACTTTTAATGTCCTTGTAACTCTCTGTTCTTTTCAGATGCAAGACAAAGCATCTCTTGGATGTGGCAGAAGAGAATAGAAACCTGTAGTTGCTTTTACGGCAGGGTGTTTTCTTTAGCTCTAGCAAGGAGCGTGCAGTATAAAACTGTATCAGCAAATCTCTTCTGTTTCAAACTGAGTCTGTCTTTTCTTTCTCTCGGTGATATTTAGATCTACTTAAACACCACAACCACAGTATCAGATGATTTTTCTACATTGTACATACAATAAAATCCTTTTTTCCAAAATACAACAGAGACCAGTATAAACTGGATATATCTGCTGCTTGTATATTTGAGCAGTATGTACTTACTCTAGCTATCACTCAAGACACAATATGAAAATAGATGCCACTAAAAATCACCACCTGCTAAACATCTCCATTACATTAGCTGAGAGACAATTTTTGCCAGCACAAAGGTTCAGATATGCTACTTAGTGTAATAAATGATGGTAAATATTTATAAAAACAATCCTAAACACAGCACATATCTGTAATATTTCCTCCTCACCCTTTTTATTTCCTTTATCTCTACTTTCCCACTGTCCCAAACACATCCATTCATTCCTTATGGATTTCAGGATCCTGTTCTAACCTGCTTCCTTTGCAGTTTTTGAAAGGGGTTGAGTTTCACCTTTTTTGTGTCACGTGCTTTGACACTTGGGTGCTACAACAGAAGATGGAAAGTAGGCAATGCATATTCACAGCTCCTGAAATGAAAGCAAGCAGTAAAAGTCATTAGAATTGTAAAACATGGTGAGAAAAACACATTATTTCCTAAGGCAAAGTAAATATTTTTATCTTTGTGTGGAAGAAGGTGATGCTGCAGTCACCTAACAAATTGGTAAGATTAAAGCCTGCTGATATTACTCTTTGGCAGCATTCTGAAGGTGAAAAAGGCACATGACAGTCACATGTGGAATATAGAAAGGTGGCAATAAAAACATCTGCACAGTTGCCACCCTAGCTTGAAAGCCTACTAATAAAATACAGAAGCTTTTTTTACACTAGGTAACTCTTGAGCATATATGCCTTCATAAAACCTGTCACTGAGATAGCTGCTAATCATTTACTCTCCTGTAAGCCAGATTGGAACCCACAATGGCATATTCACAGCTTTATCTAAATAAGAACTAGTAATCTCATCCAAAAATGGCAAAGAAGCTAAAAGCCATTCTTCAAACTTTAGAGGGATAGCCAGCCACCAGAAATATTCTTAAGATTTTGTTCTTATTCCTATGTTAGCCCACAAAGAAATAAAGAGAATATAAAGATATATTAGGTAAAAGTGATCATATTGCACAAGCAGAATAAACCAAAACATGTCTGTAAAACGTTATTTTTATTGTGCTACTTTTTTTTATATCTAAAAATAAAGCCTTGTTTATTCAGTTTTGATGATAACATTGACTCACCTACCACGGAGTAAACCAAAGATTTCTCTATTATGTTTGTTTTGCAGAGGTAACTTGCAAAACAAGAAGTCCTTTTAGTGGCAATAACATTTTATAATTGCAGAAGGGCTGTCATTTTTCAGATTGGGAACATAAAATAGCACTTTATGTTTACTGAGTTCGTATTCATAAATGTAAGTACCATGGAATGGAAGACTTGAAAGGCTTTACATATAAGCTGTCTCATATAGCATTGCATGTGTTCCTTCATTTCATATAAATAGCATCTGCTTTCCCCTGGGTTGTTCTTTCCTCTACTTGGCTTCACCCTTTCTGAGGTCAGAGATGTATTGTGCTGATCTCTGTGTGATGAAGAAAGTCAGCCATGGTCATTTGGAGATGCAGAAGCTGGATCTGTGCATGAATCACACTGTAAAGAAGAGTGTCTGTCCCTCAGGTTTTATTCAAAATTCCCACTGACTTCAGTGAAGCTTCTTATTAACAGCAGACGCTTTAGAAAACTGCAAGTGGAGTAGACCTGTTGCTTCTACTGAGACTACACCTCCTGAAGACAGTGAGATATGTCCCAGAGGTGCCTGGTGATAAGCTTTAACTGTATAGCCCTGCACCTCCAAACACTTCTGAGTAAAAATATGGGGTTCTTTATTTTCTCCACATTTCCTGTGAGAACAACTGCAGAAGAAAATGAACTGAGCTTATAGAAAGAAGATCATTAGACTCCCTTAACCCCTCCTAGGCCAAGCCTTTCTGAAACCAAATGGCCAGCCAGCTATAAATAAGGATTGCATGACTAATTGTCCCAGGATGTGGGATGACACGTGGGAAAGGCCAAGAACACTGAAAGCAGAGGAAAGGTTTGGATATACAATTAACCTGGGACCAGAAGATCTGGATTTGGTTCCTGGCTTTGCCACAGGCTTTTTCTATGACATTGAAAGGAGATCAGGCAATATAACACCCATATATAAGAAGGGACAGAAGGATGATCTGGGAAATTACAGACTTGTCAGTTTGACTTCAGTGCCTGGGAAGCTGATGGAGCTGGTCATCCTGAGTTCCATTGTGCAAGACATGCAGGACAACCAGGTAATCAGGCACAGCCAGCATGGGTTCATGAAGGGCAGGTCCTGTTTAACAAATTTGATTGCTTTCTACGACAGGGTGACCTGCTTGTTGGATGAAGGTAAGGCTGTGGATGTTGTCTACCTCGACTTTAGTAAAGCATTTGACACTGTTTTCCACAGCATTCTCTTGGAGAAGTTGACTGCTCTTGACTTGGATGGGCATACGTTTTCCTGGGTGAAGAACTGGTTAGATGGTCGAGTCCAAAGAGTTGTGGTCAGTGGAGTTAAATCCAGTTGGCAATCAGTCACAAGTGGTGTCCCCCAGGGTTCAGTACTGGGGCCACTCCTGTTTAACATCTTCATCAATGGTTTGGATGAGGGGATAGAGTGCATCCATCATAAGTTTGCAGATGACACCAAGATGGGTGGAAGCGTCGATCTGCTTGAGGGTAGGGAAGCTCTACAGAGGGATCTAGATAGGCTGGATCACTGGGCCAAGGCCAATTCCATGAGTTTCAATAAGG
>VYZX01018430.1:43170-72062 GCA_013401335.1 Brachypteracias leptosomus
CTGATGTTGAGGTGGAACTTCCTGTGTTCCAGTTTGTGCCTGTTGCCCTTTGTCCTGTTAACACTGAAAAGAGTCTGGTCCTATCCTTTTGACAACTGCCCTTTAAATATTTATAAACATTTACAAGATCACCTCTCAGTCTTCTCTTCTCCAGGCTAAACAACCCCAGGTCTCTCAGCCTTTCCTCGTAAGGGAGATGTTCCAGTCCCTTGATCACCTTCACAGCTCTCCATTGGACTCTCTCCAATATTTCCCTATCTTTCTTGAACTGAAGAGTCCACAACTGGACACAGTACCCCAGATCTGGCCTTACTAGGGCAGAGTAGAGGAGGAGAAGGAGAAGGAGAACCTACCTTGACCTGCTGGTCACACAATTCTTAATGCACCTCAGGATACCATTGACTTTCAATGACCTACAGCCATATTCCTGTCTCATCAGGACTCCAAAGTCCTCCTCTGCAGAGCTGCTTTCCAGCAGGTCAGCTCCCCTAATGTGTACCAGTGCATGGGGTTATTCCTCCCCAGTGCAGGACTCTACACTTGCCCTTGTTGAACTTCTTGAGGTTCCCCACTGCCCATCTCTCCAGTCCGTCTTGGTCAATGTCCAAGTCCAACCACTAACCTAGCACTTCCAGGTCATCACTAAACCATGTCACTAGACATAACATCAGGAGAACATATGAAGAAGTTAAAAAGGAGTGAGCGCAACACAGGCTATGGTCTCTCCCATTAGCATCTTGTCACCCTGCAGCCCACAGACCTGGCAAGTAACACTGCACTTGAGTCAAGTTCTGCTCTTTTTTCTTCTGCCCTCTGCCTCTCTTGTTCACCAAGCAGCAAGTCCATCTGGACAGTGGTCAGCCCTTCCTACATGCAGTATCAAGGCAAAGTCTCGCAAGTACCATCAAACTGTGAGCAACAAAGAGGATCTGCACAGGGACCTGTCTGAAGGCTATGTCATGAAACACCTGTCCTGCTCCTGTAGGCAGATAGATGTGAGGGTGTGAAACGGGCAGATGAATCATAAGGCAACAGCAACTACCCCAAGCTTAGAGGTTTGAAGAGACATGGGCCAACACCTTCCTTAGGAAAACTGCAGCCCTGAGGGCTCAGAAGCAGAAAATGCATGGACACCCTCAACGCAGGGGATGGGGCTTGCCTTACAGCCTACGCAGCACCCACGAGTACGTGGGAGTGAAATTCAATTGTCGAACATCACAATCGTCTCACTTATTCAGTTGGAAAACCAGCCTTCATACTAATCCTCCTTAGAGACTAGTTACGAGGAAAGTTTCAGCTTGTAATGTTGTCTATTTTGGTTACGCACATGAAGACAGTAAAAGGAACAGCTTGATTTAAAATGTTCAACACCTGCAGCTCCTGTTGACTTCCATGGGTTTTCTGACTGCTTGACACTTCTGAAAATGAGACTAATCATTTCACAGCAGAAAAGGGTTCTTTTATTTTTCTTCCTTGTAACCAGAACTTGTGTGTTAATCATACTTAAACCAGGAAAAAGAAATGTTAGGTCTGAAATCATGCACAGAATTTTCAGCCCAAAATTGCAGTTATCAGCTTATAGAGACACAGGTATTTGCAGAAGTCTCCACTTACTCTGCAATATGGTGTTCCACTGAAGTACAAAAATAAACATGATACAAATATGATCATTACTATAAGAAGTTATCATAGCTGTAATAAGTGATTACAACTGTTAGAAGATTGTTAAAGACTCATTTTAGCTTCACCTCCTCACTAGTCTCCCCGGGATTTTTTGTTTTGTTATTCTTTCAAGTAAGTACAAACTGTCTGTTGCCTTTTACAGGCCCTAATGTTCAACTCCATTTTTATATCTCTCAAAAACAGCAACTTTTGATTTAAATGGCTCTGAGCAGGCATTCATAATTGAATTCCACTACAATTTTTGAATAAAACCACAGATAGGCTGTTTGTTTTTTCAAGCTAAAATTAGTTATAGCCATCAATACAAATGGTTTGCATACATGCAGGTTTGTGTGGTGGGCTGCCCACAGCACCCGCATGGTGCCAGATACAAACTTAAACTAGTAATTTGGAAGGATTTCAACATCAACCTTCCCAACTTCCCTGTCTAGGGGCTTTCTGAGTAATTAAAGATTGCCTGGCTCTTGCTGAAGTACATTAGCTAGTATCAACATTTTGCTTTGGAAAAGTGTGGCTACCTGTATTTAGCGCCTGTATTCCATGAGTTGTGAAAGGGTGACAGGGCTCGTGGTAGGGAGAAAGAGGCAGTTGAGACACAACTTGCCACTAATTAGGCTTTGCAACTGCTTCTGGGGATGATCTCAAGCAAACTGAGAAAACACTAGAGAAGGCTATCATAAGATATGTGGCAGTTTTTTTGGAAATGTTACCTTCAGAAATCAGTTTTCAGTGCTGCTCTATCAAAATGGAAGGACATCCTAAAACAAGGTCTGGTACTGTTCCATATTTTCATGAGAGATGTGGACGACTCAGTATAATCTCTGTTTGAGTTGGCAGATTATATCAAACTGACAGAGGCTGCACAGCTGTTAAAGGACAAATATTCAAAAGTATCTTGACAAATAAGGAAAAAGTAGTCTTAAAAGAATAAGAGACAGTTCCAGAAGGTATGAAGTTATAGAATTAGGGAGCAATAGCAAGACAATTATTAAACTGAGAAACTATGAGCAAGTTTTCATGAAGATGTCCTCATATAAGCTGAGCAATGATTGCAAGGTATACATCGCACCTATTAGCAGATGGTTGTCCTGCTGGGGAGGGGCTTGGTTCTCTGATCGATCAGTAAAAATGGCCATTTCCTGTCCTAAACTGATATAAAGACAAGGACTACAGGAGAGCAGACATAAAAAAAGTCCTGTGCTGCTATGCGTGTTGTTTTCTTTGAATTTCTTCTGAGAATATAACTAAATTCCCATAGAGGTATAAGCTATTACCCATTTGGACTTCTACAGTAAAGAAGGGCATGCTAACATGACATTCACCTTCTGCCCAAGGCAGGGCAACAGACCTATTCCTACTTCAGTTCATTGGCAGCTCCCAGCACGGCAAGCCATTTTCTGTCACCTCTGACTTGTTTTGGGAAAGAGTTTCGGGAACTTTTTGTTACAGACCCCTCAGAAGGCATTAACCAGTGTAACCCCAGCAGGTATGTCTCACAAGTCCCACTCGCTGTTCAATCTGCAGAGGCACAACCCAGGAACAGCAAGTACGGTCATAGCACAAATGGATGTGGTAAGTATCTAACATCCCGATTCACCGTGTCCCACTAGGGAAGAACAAACCACTTGAGGGCCCTAATAGACACTTTTTGTAGCACCTGTCCACTTCAATCCTGTATCTCTGCCATTCAGCTCCCTTGCAACAACCTGGAGAGCCATGGTGCAGGCAGCTGTAGTGGCTCCAGATGGGACCCCTTTCTTGGGGCACCTTGATCACCCCCTAAAGGGTGCTTGAGAGTCACCTCAGTGGACTGGACACCAAGAACACGAGCTGTTTCAGCCTCCAGCTATGGCTTGTGAGCTCCAGGGCAGCAGTTCATGCTTTTAGCTGTGGCAGTCCCTGTAAGACTTGCACGTCAGAAGAGACAAACTCCTGTATTTTAGGTGTTATTCTGTTCTGCCTGATGAAAGAAGACCTCACATAACTTCACTCTATGCTCAAAAGCTTCTAGAAAACACAGAAATCTCTAAAATGCCATACAAAAGGACCTTCCTCAGTACTTCATACTAGCATTAAGTGAATTTTCTTGGTAGTTTAGTTATTGAGACTGACATCATGCCATTTTGTTGTCTCAGAAAGACTTGCTCAAATAATGCAAAACAGAATTAGCCAATCATCATTATGAGGATCATAGCATGTTTATTTATCTGTTCATGAACATCCATAATATTAACTATCCTCAACTACTCAGGTTCCTCCTGGTTGTTTTCATGATGCTTTGATGAAAGCCATGCTATCTAACATGCACGAGCTGTTCAGCTACAGGACATGTTTTGAGAGCATGCTACTCATTATGCTGCAGTTTGAAATGTTCCCATGATCCTGTCTGGTTGTAGAAGAGAATCAGTTGGTACAGTTAATACTCAGCTGTCCAACGTTGAGTACATTAGCACTGGGTAACAAATAACGTCCGAATAGTCTATTAACACAAGCCATTAATGACTAATTCATAGGTAAAAATAAGGCCCACATTTGAAGTGCTAACATTTACAACAGATAATGTGAGTTCCGTTCTCAGCCCCTTTCCACAGATGCTGGATCACCACTAATTCCCATATAGCTCAGTGTCTTTTTTGGTTAGAAAAGGGTGTTTATGTAAGATAAGGCACCAGATGGCTAAAATCTAAATGGTTTTCTGTCCTGTGGTGAACATTAAGTGGTGGCTAATTTTCAAAGTCTGTAAACAAAATATTCCATATTGCATAAACTGTTCTGCAAAATCCAGTTTATGCAAAGAAAGATGATGCTGCTGTCAGATCAGTTTTTTTAAAGAGCCCTCCAGTTGCTCTATCCTCCCCTTTCAGAAGCAAAGCATGTAATTCCTGAATGTCGACTAAGGCATCAAGAAACGTTACCCTTTTGTAAGCTCCCAAAGTGCTATATGAGAAAAGTATTTATATCTGAATATACAAACTTGGCAAACCTTTGCATAAATGTGAACTCTGACTAAGGGAAGATACACACTGTATTAATTTCATGTGATGGGATAGTACAGAAATGAGCTTCTATTGGCAAGATAGGAACCCCATTTGATTCTAGGTTGAGTAGGTGGCTTGTCCTGCCATGTATCTAACCCAGCAGCCACACTCTGAAGAGACACAGTAGAAAATACATCAGAAGCAGATACAGTTAGTCTTATTGTAAGTAGTTATGAAGGAAAATGCCAAAGAGAACGTTTCTTCCTAGTCCTAATCATTTTTATATAACTCCAAATACTTTAAAACTCCTGAAATCCAAAGACCATAGTAATAGCAAAATATATTCTTTGTATGATAGTTTTTAAGCATTTAATATTATGCAGAGATGCCAACATTCTAGAATTATTTTTACAAGTATATAGAGATGATTACTATTTGCTACAGGATTTTTCCACAAGGGGATCTTTGGATGAGCAAATTAATTCCAAACTCTAAAGTCTGATTAAACAAACCAGTGCAATGTCACTATGAGACCGGCATTAGGATCACCAATGATAAATCCAGCTTCAACATGCTGAAAACCTCTTTAGAAAAACCTTTCTTTAGAAAGAAGATTGACTTGATGATTTTGCAAATATTTGCATTAAAATTAGCATTACTACTGAGAAAACTGTTTTGATAATTTATTCCAACTTGTAAAATTGTTAAGGTATTAAATGTAAATATTTACCTAGCCAGAAGTGCTTTACCTAAGACTCTTTTCAGATAATTAAAAAAAACCAAAAACACCTTGTTATATAAAAATAGGGAGCACATTGGAATATTCAGAAAAATGTTCTCAGTGACCTCAGTGCAGTCCAGTAGGTTTAGCATAAAAACTTTAGCCAGGAACTGACAGGACATATTTCATTGCACTTGTGTGACATTCTTTAACTGGTTTTCATACATTCTAGTTTCATGTAAATATATCCATGTAGAGCTAGTACTGAGATACAGGTAAACATTTGAGACTCTGCAAAGATTAAAGGGATACCATTAACCTCACTCTTGTCTTTAGCTGGACTAGTATTTCCTTAATGTTCTGAAACTTTTATGTATTTTTTTCTATAATTGAAGAGTAAAAACAATTAAAATGGCACTTTTTTTCTGGTAATTCTTTGCTATTTGAATGCTAGAAGCCAGAAACATATTATAGCAACCAAGTAGCTTTGACATTGTGATACTAAGAGTCTTAAAATAAAGAAGAAAGGAATAAAATAACCCCTTGAACCTCATTTCAATTCAAAAGAGGAAAAAAAAAATCCTAGGCTTGTTAACATAAATAGTATGTGCAAATATGCATAAGACAACAGCCCCTTGGTAACGTTTTTCCCACGGGAGGGAATTCCAGCAAAATTGTAGGCTATGTGCGAATACTTTATTTTCTAAACAAAACTTGCATTATGCCAAAAGATGTATATATTTCAACTACTATTAGAGTGTAATTAAATTATGTTAGTTATCTTTGTTTGTAATACAAGGCACAAGATTTCTGTTGAAAGCAGAAAGCGCTCATAAGTTAATATCCTTTCATCTCACTAAGTGTCACACTGTAGGTGGTCTGCAGTGCTTTCTTTATACAGAACTTTTCACAGGATTTGCTGAATTCAATGCTGGTTCTTAGCTTTCGGGTCAAGTGAAAAAAATAGCAGGAAAGTCACAAGAGGACAAATTCGCCTTTCACTTACACCATGTAAATCCTGTTGAATGGGGAAAGCAGGACAAAGACTGAATACTGTGCCTTTGACATAAGGAGAAATACAAATATTTCATGAACAGGGCAACAAATGTCTTTGAAATTTGCAACAAATGTCTTTGAAATTTGCAACAAAGTAACAATTTCTGTAAAACTGCAGAGCCCATTATTTCCTATTCATAGAAAACATATGTTGATGCTGTTGCACATCAGAAACAATCAGAAGTCATTCCATTTCTTATTTCAAAGACTAAAACAGTAGCTTGCTTTTTAATACATAACCAATTGTTATAAAACATCTGGTGAGCTGTACCTTTCATAGTTTATAGACAAATTCTTTCTTTAAAGGCAAATTGGAAAAATTTATGCTTTCTTTTCCCTATAAATGCAGTATTTCCTCAGCCCCTGTAGAAGTCCTTTGCCTTGCTTACTCACTATTTCCATGCCGCTGGTGGACATGGATATTTTGTATGTGTCCTTAAAAGGAAAAATCAGATTTTTTAGAACAAACTCTTCTCTCCTCCTCTTCACTTTCTACCTCCCCATCTTCCTTGCACCTCTCCATGTCTCATTTTGCTCTCATTTCATTGCCCAGGATGTCACATAGCAGCCTCGCCAGCTTGTACTGTACAGTTAGCATAGTCTTCTATGCATACAGAAGAAAACTAATGCCATGCCAAACACTTCCAGTGTAAAATTTCAAACCATTTTTTTTTCAGAAGAGGCTGCTGGGTTTTATATGCTCTGAGGTCATAAATGTTAAGACATGTTACCCAGGTCTATCTTACCGTATTAAATCTTAGAAAGCTTTCTACGATATTGCATTTGCCTCATAAATATCATCCTAGAGTTAAGGATTCTTATATCAGATGACCCTACTGGAATTTCAAGACTCACCTGCTGACTCACTGACATATAGAATTTGAGTTTTCTGGAGGTTTATGTAACGCGCTGAAGCTGTATATGCTGAAGTAGCAGTTTCTGAATATGCAGAGCAACCTTTTTGATTCCTAATGATGCTACTAAACTAGATTATCAAGGAATAACCCAAGACACTTAGCCAAGTCTTCACAGTTGCCAGGGCCAGAAGGGCCAGGAGGTCCAAAATGTCAGGTCTCTCCCAATGAGATGAGCTGCCAATGCAGGTTACGACAGTGGTGCAGGGATACCTTGTCAGAAAGCAGCACACAGGGAGCAAGGGAAACAGCACATACTGTACAACATCAATCTGACAGATAACTCAGAAAAG
This sequence comes from Brachypteracias leptosomus, assembly GCA_013401335.1. Lineage (NCBI taxonomy): Eukaryota > Metazoa > Chordata > Aves > Coraciiformes > Brachypteraciidae > Brachypteracias > Brachypteracias leptosomus. The sequence goes on from VYZX01018430.1 coordinate 50,816, forward strand.
ATAAGAGGAAAGGAGATCCATGAAGTGAAAAGTATGTGCTTGGTAGCCCTCCAGTAGCAGAAAGAAAAAAATTCCTGAAGATGTTAAAAATTATTCCTGAACAGGAAGGTGCAAATGGTATCAAAGTCCATGTTTAGTTGTAACATGAGCAACGACCAGAGGATGTGGTTTTAGTAAAGACAGATGTTACGTAGAAGGATGAGGCAATGGTTATCTAAATACAAAAAAAGAACTAACATTTCCCGAAGGCCAAACATAGACCAAGTTACGTCATAACACGAAACTTTAGCAATCAGCTCAGATATGAAAGAGCTCTACTATTGACAATTTGTTCTTGGTACCATCTGAAACAAATACACATCAAGTAATATTAATTACAGATGAGGGAAAGTAACAATGTAATCTAGAATCCATGGACATATCACACCTCATAACAATATAGGTAAAATTGTGATTTGCATGAATATGTGTTTGATAGGTTTGAATGTGAAAACAAGCAATATAAAAAATAACAGGAAATTATGTTATAGATACCTTGGAAGATGTGGTTCAGCAGAGAAGGAAAGTATTGAACATATACCAAGAAAGGCCAAGTATATTATGTCCTTTTGCTTTCCGTTGTTACCAAAATGGCAGCTGACACAACTACTACAATAATTGACAAAGGCAAAAAAACCCCATGCCTAAAATAAGGAATGAAAAGTGTTTATGTAACATGTAAATTAATGAACCTCATGAAAGTCACCATGCGATGTCAGGAAAACTGTTTCATACAATTTCTGAGATATTATGAGTTATCCTTGGAAAGCTGTAGAGGACTGGTGACACTCCAGATGACTGGAAAAGGGCAAACAGGCTGGTTATTTTTCAACCAAATGCAAAAAGAAAGCTTGGAAATTAAAGGCTATTTCAACTTTTAAGTCCCTTTACAGTAACGGAACAAATAATTTTCTAAAATATACCAAAGAAAGAAAGAAAGAAAAAAAAAAATTTTAAAAAAAATACAAAAAAAAAAAAAAAAAAAAAAAAAAAAAAAAAAAAGTGGTAGCAGCAGACATGTATTTGTAAACCTCCAATCTATAAAGCTAATCTGATTTCCTGCAACAGCAGACAAACCTATTTTGCAGATGAAGGAAGGAGCATTTGTTTGAGAAGACAAATCGTAAGCGTCACATAGCTTAACAACAGTTAACATACAGCTTGACATTAATAAAGCTTTTGACACTGCCTAATATGACATGCTCATAAGTTCAGAAGTGCTCTACTCTAAGTGCTATAGTTCACAACCAAATGCAGAATGAGACACAGAGAAATTTTCAGTGGTTCATTGATTAAAAAAGAGGTATATTAAATATAGTCCATCGCTTTCAGGTATCTTCCTGAATGACTTGGATGATGGAGTAAAAATACATTGCTATATACACAAGAGAGACAAAGATACATTGATATGTTAATATGTATAATGTGCATCTCAATTATCTGCAGGTAACAACTGTTGCAAAGAGCTGGAAGCTCAATTAGGGATGAGACTAAAGTCCAGAATGATTTTTTTAGAAACTTGATACAGTTAACAAAAGATCAAGATGTGATTAAATAATGACAATTATGAAGTCTTATAGGTAGGTAGAAATAATCAATTACATAACTACAAATGGAGAATGAGAGGAAAGCACAGTTACAGGAAAGCAAAACCAGACCATGAGTCATCACACTGAATTTCTGCCAAAATCCAAAACTCGCTCTGGACATATCGGCAGAAGGAATCACTCCAAGGCATCTGAAGTCGTTCTCCCACCCTCCTTGGCCCTGGAAAGGCATCAGGCAGAGTCTGAGTGTTTGTCCAGTTTGGAACACCACTTTTCAAGGAAAACATGAGCTTTGGAGTAGGTTTGATTAGAGATTTGTCAACAAAAGTGGAAGAATTGGTGCTATTTTATCTGAGGGAGGACATGAGATATCATAAATTTCTGCAGAGGAAATTCTGGAAAAAATTCTAATGTTGCAAATTTTTAATAGCTAAAATAGATTATTTTGAAAGGTTGTGCTATCATATCACTGGAATTACTCAACTTGTTAGAGGATTATCTGCGAGAAAAATTTAAGTGATTGGCGCTGGCTTTGAGCAGAGGAATGAACCAACTGACTTGTTGACATCCATTCCAACTTCACTGCCTGGGACTTTGTACCAGGGTTTCACAGTAACTACTTAGGTGGAATTGATATCTCCTGCTTATCTGTGAGCGTCTGATCCAGCCTGACTGCTAATTGGCCCATTTCTTATTTTGTTAAAACCTTGACAATTTTTTTGCTGGTATATCCATGCACCATGTAGACGACATTATGGACTCCCTCATTCATGGAAGAGGAATAACATCTTTGCTGACTTTTTCAACCCTTTCCAAAAGAAGTCTGAAAAACAAACTGTGTAATCCAAAGCATCCCCTGCAAGGCCCATGAACATCTATCTGGTCCTCAGCTTTCACAAAGGAAAGCAGCCAGCTGTCATGTGCCATGAAAGTGGATGATGGCTCCATGGTCAGTGCTCACCATTATCCTGTTTCCTTCTCAGCTTCTCCTTGCCTGCATTTGTGCACCAGCTCCATTCCTGACCAACATGCTATGAGTTCTCTGGGGTGAAAGTGTCTTCTCTTTGTTCACACAGTTGCAGAGAAATTCTCAGGTGTTACAATTGATTCATTATTGTTGATCATAGTAGTATTAATATTTTCTGTTTACAATTACTCATGCATAGTGATTACAAACATTCTTATTTTCAATTTGTACAAAATATACATTGAGTGAGAGAGAGGTGATATTTAATCTTTTCTAAATAACTTATTTGCAAGATTATTTCAGATTTTCAGATAGGAAATATCATGTTCCTTTCATGTGAAGTACGACATTGATTTGGGGAAGGCAGAGATAAGGGAGGGGACAAGGCTTAGATCATTTCTTATCCTTCTTAAGTCTTCAGTGAACTTTTCTAGGGAAATATTGCTCTACTTGTTATTCTTATAGCAGACATATTAATTCTTATCTTGCATCCACCTGCTTATTTACCACATTACAGAAGGGTCCTGCCCACATTTAATCTACTGGTTAAATGCCAGTTTAATTCTTCTATGCTGTAGGCCACAAGAAATGTGTTCAAAGGACAGCCCCTCATATACACACCACAGTATAAACATTTTAATGAAAGAGAATTTTTTGTAGGAGGAAAAAATGTTCTTTTGCTTTGAAAATAATGAATAAACTCTCAATGAAATGAGAGTTTATGTATATCTTTATGTTTCTGATCTGGCAGCTTTGAAGAGCTGATATCATCAGTTTCAGAACCTGGAGTCTGGCCACTATTCTCTGAAACATGCTTTACAATGGAAAAGACCATTTGAAAGCAAGTAAAATAATTCAGAGCAAAAAATTCAGGCACCTTTCAAAGCTTGTAAGCTATTTATTACTTTGTAACCTTTTTTTCTAATGTACGAAACACTCTGTGTCTCTCACCCATGCCACTGCATTTAGGATATTAAAGTTACTGACAGAAGAGTTTAACTACAATTTTACTTTTCCATTGGAAACTGTTTGCATAATTCCCACTACATGATGCTGCATGGTTGTTCTTGCCAGAGCTTACACTGCATCAGCACAAGCAAGTACATCGTTCTTCAATTCTTTTCATCTGTAAGCACACTGGTGTAAGTCTGACTGCACTGAAACCAAAAGCAAACTCACATGTGGTCTTCAGCAGAGATGGAGAACTTGGATCTAGTAGTGCTCATCATTTACATAGCACTTCTCACAGAAGTCACCTCAGTTCATAAATTTAACTCTTTTCTACAGACAGAGGAACTGAGGCAGAGGCCATAAGGCTCAGCAAGCCTCAAAGGTTGACCACAGAATTCAAGGGGAGCAAAGGCAGAGCTTTTGAATCCTTTCCTCCCATGACCCACACAGTTTACTTACTGAAAGCCACAGCGAGAATGAGAACTGGAGTCAGGATTAAAGTACATGATGTTTCTGCACCCAAACCATAAACCATGATTTACTACACACATCTGAAGGGCAGCACTTCAGATTTTGAGCCACAGCACTCTCCAGCCCACCATTTGTGTTAATAATCACTGCTTGTCCTTGGCTGGACTGTGAAGAGCCAGTCTAACCCCCCCATCACAAACCCCCAGCACTCCTCCTCCCTTGGAAGCTCACTCTCCTACCGCCACAGAGTTCCCAGGCACCTGTCACTCCAAAACTGCCCCGGATGAAACTGAGGTCCCTAAACGTAGCAGTAGATTTAAATCATCCAAAAATGCACCACAGACCAAGTTATCACAAAGGTTTAAACCATCCAAATGTTTTTTTCTTTTAATAAAAAATTTGAAATCAATTTCCATCTCTATTCCTGTGAATAATAATTTCTCAGGCTTTCAAACAAGAAGAATCTGTATCAAAATGTACTCTGCGTGCTCTTGCAAAAGGAACTCATTTTGAGGGTCCCAAATCCTGAAAGACACAGCTCTTTTTCTCTACATCCATCAGAAGACAGATAGATGTTTTCAAAAGTAGTCTTTAAATCTTCTGTGGAGTCAACAGGAGGCAAAAATTGGATCAGTTGTCTGAAAACAAAATCACAAGATGCTGAAGAAAGACTTCTGTGGTAATCCAAGGAGACACCACTTACTCCAACAACCCACATTCTCCAGTGAATCTCAAAGGCCCTGGGACATGGACCATCCACCTCTGCTGATGAACTGCTTAGTTGCTGAAGAATTTAAGAGTACAGAAGGGCTCCTCTACTTTCCACAATTAACCTTATCCTACTGGAGCTTGTGCAAGTGAAGGGTCGGGCAGTGTGGAGTACAGCTCTTCTGAGTTCACATACTGATTATCCCGCTCTCAGCACATCCCTTCCTCTCACATATGCCAAGGGGGAGGGAGAAGCAGGCAGAGAAGGTGGCTCCATGAATTCAGTAGATCAGAGTCCCAGTGAATATTCTCTGGAATTATAGTTACAAGCAGCTTCTTGCCTTGGGACCACAGGAATTATAGTACGGGGTATGCAGTCCCCAAATTCCAGAATTTAGTTGTATTCACATAAATGCTTGGCATAACGGACACTGGATTATTCCACTTGCAATCAACTTTAATAACAATCCTCTAATCCTGACAGCATATGAAACCAAAACACATAGCAGATTTCAAAATATGGCACTGTTCTCTTGTACCTGAGGTTGTTTTGTGTAACCAAGCTCAGCTCTGAAGCATCAGGGTTCTGCTCTTGCCCGTTAGTTTGGTATGAACCCAGAGATCTCCATATTCCTTCTGCTCTTCAGCACTTCTGAAATGTGCAAAACCAGCACATACTCTGTAAGAAAGATAATAAGCTAGACATGGCTGGATTTGTTACTTATCATGGTGCTGGTCTCTTCATATCAGCCAGTCCCACCTGCCACAGTCATGTGAGAAGCACAGGCACTGCCAGAAAGCTATTCCTCATATATATGACATCTAAAACTGGCCAGATATGTTTCTCTCTCACCTAGAAACAGAATCGAGTCTCAGATATAGACATCAACGTTTGGCCACATGAACCCGACACATTCTCTGAGCCCTGACTCCCTGAAAGGGCCTTATTTCCCTTCTCCCCTTTGCTTCCCCTTCACTCAACAGTTCCTGCAGCCTACAGAAGCATCAGGCCTACAAATAAACACTGCAGCATGAAAAACATGTAAATGAACATGTAACTTCCACAGCTTGCAACTAATTGGTGACATTTTTTTCCACCTCCCACAGATAATTCATCACAGGACTACTTGTGCTCTGTTCAGCTCCTGCACACAGTTTGTGTTGCTCTTTGCAGGAGGATTATGACCTTGGCTGGTAGCTCATTTGCTATGTGCATCTCTATGTAGGGTGGCTGATAGGGTCCAAGCAAGGAATAAAATAGCTTGTAGCACATCAAAGCCTGATGGACTGTTTCCAGTGTTTTGTTTCAGCCAAAGTTCAGTGTTACCAGTTCATTTATCTGAAGTTCCCTTCTACATGATCATATAAGATCAAATTATTCTCTCAGTTATTGTAGTAGAAAGACTAAGAAAACATGGTCAGTCACTCCAGCAGAGAAGACATAACCAAAAAACTGGATCTGCATAAAAAACCATGACTAGCTGAACTGCCTCAAAACATTTACTGTGATTTTCCAGAAGGAGAAATTTTAAAAGTCCATTATGATTCTGGTCAGTTATTGGATTCTTTCTTCCATTGTTCCATTGGCTTCATTCAAACACTTTCTTCTCCCAGAACTCAACTAAAACTGCTCGACCATGTTTTTCCTTTAATAATGCTTTCTTTTTTTTTTCTTTTTTTTTTTTTTCAGAGCAAAAGTCTGCTCCTTTTACACTTGCTTTACAAGGCAAATTTGGCATACAGTTCAGTTGCTTATCCTGATGTCAGCTTATTGAAGGCAGGTGCACACTTTAGTATATATGGGCACAGAGACCCCCTTCCAGACTATAAAAGAATATTGGGCATGTCCTCATGTGCAATATCTCTAATTTTTTTTATTCATAAGCCTAAAAATATGAGCTGTTCTTTTGCCTATATCCATTACAAGTGAGTGTGAACAGGCAGGCACCATATTTCTACATTACGCAGAGAAGGTGTTAAAATAGCTCCATTAGTGTTTTTTCTAGCATGTTGTCTTTATGTGACAGTAATAGGAAAAGGAACTGTTACTGTAATGTTGCACTTGCATAGGTAACAAGAACCATGCAAGAAAATATAACATGGTAAAGTAGCTTCAGCTAAACCAAATGCCATCATTTTATTTATTCTGGAAAGAGGTGATACAGTATGCTGTCAAACAAAAATCCTTCACTTACTAGTTAGTGTTCTTGTTGCATTAATAATATACAATGGACAGTAACGGAGAACAATTATTGTCTGTAATGAAGTAAACATGATCCACATGTTGCCATCCTCTGAAATCTTTAGTATGGTGTCTTTTTTATTTTGATAGATCTGTATGTAAAATGAGTCCACCTGTGGATGTTAGAAGAACATTTTTTACTTTCTAAAAGTCAAATAAAATAACAGAGATCAAGCGGTTCATATAATTTCATTCCCATTTCCTTGTTTGTGTTCACTCAAACCTCTCTAAAGGCCTAATCTACTTAGGCTGTGACCCCATTGAGCTGACATTGTGGCTGTCAGTCCATGTCCTGGTCACATAGACCAGAGATCTGCTGGAGCAAGGAGCTCTTTGTGTCCAAGGCACTTGCTTATGTCCCTGTCCATGAAAAACCAAGACACAAGGAAAATGGAAAGAGGTAGTGGGACTGTGCCCATATAGATGTGCAATCAGGGTGCAGCTGGAAATCAGAACAGCCCTAAGCTCAGATATATCTGAAGATATTCAGCAACATATTTCTCTCTGATTCCTGAGACATGTGAATACCTTTGTGCGCCTAAAAGGGCATCTACACCAATAACTGAAACAGGTCAAACGCATGTCCTTGGGCACAACAATTCAGATGTCCAACCTGCTAAACTGTTACCATAGATTTGTTAGTATGATTCAACCCATGCCACCCAGCTGTCCCCAAAAACTCCAAAAGTTTGGGAGTGAATGTGAATCAGGGACCATTCCCAGGAGGGAGCAAGAAAGCAGCATCCCAGATGTGGAGGAGAAGAGAGAGAAACACATCTGCACCTGCCCTTTGGTGCCAGGTATTCTCCAGCTCAGAGGGTGGCTCTCAGTCCAGTGGCAGCCTGAGAAATTCAGGAGAATGTGTTCAAAAGTGGATTTGGTACTCAATATTTGTATCTTGGTGTTTATTTTTTTTTTAACTAAGAATTCATTTGAGAGAGCTAGGAGGTAACTCACCAATAAACCCCTACAGTGGAAGAAGTTTCAGAGGAGATGGGGAAGGACAGTGTGCCCATGAAGCTCAGAGAATAATGCAAAGCAGCTGATTTTATCTTAACACAAAGGAGACTGGAGGGCATCTTTGGTTTAGATAAATAGTTATCAACAGTTGAGTGGATCAGCTAGTGGTGTAAACGTCTCCCTGATCTACCCAGACCAGTATGGGGGGAGTGGGCCTGATACAGAGTATAAAAAGTAAACAAGAAATTTTGAAGAGAACAATGTGCTTGAACTGGTTTCAACACACTTATTCCTTCCAAACAACTGGAGATGCTCAGAGTTGTGACAGTGGGTCACAGAACCACAGAAACATAGAAAATCTCAAGTTGGAAGGGATCTGTAAGGATCATCAAGTCAAACTTCCCGGTCCTCACAGGAACACCTAAAACTAAATCATATGACTAACAGCACCATGCAGACACTTCTTGAACTCTAACAGACTTGATGCTGTGATCACTTCCCTGGAGACTCTGTTCCAGGGACCAAATACCCTCTCAGTGAAAAACTTATTCCTAATGTCGAATGTGAACTTCCCCGATGCAGCTAATACAGTGAACATATTATAGAGACCAGTAATGAGAATCATATTAACATTGTAACTGAACTGTGTATTGCAATTGCTACATTTTACTAAGTGTGACTTATGTTAGTGTTGTGTTTTCAGTATCTTTTGTATCACTCTGCTAGATCAGAAATACCATGTAACATCAACAACCTTCAAATAACTAATTTGATATTAAACATTACTCCCTCCATGTGTGGAAAATCTAAAAGTAGCTAACCAGAGGGTATGGGACAATGCCAGAAAGATCATACCTTTTCCTTCCACATAGCAAAGACTGCAGCACCATGGAGCAACCCCCTCTGAATTTGGGCTTGGTTGCATAACTGCCAAAATGCTTGTGCTCTTTAATCTTTAAGTCATACTAAGCAGAGAATTGCACTTCTAAGTTCTCTATGCATAAATACAAGTTATACCTATAGTCTTTGATTCAATCATCTCTCAGTTCCAGTCAGTTTGCCTATGGTGGTATCAATGCCATGTTGTGTTCTGATTCAGATGGTAATTACCTTTTACCACTTTAGGAGGTTATTTTTTACTCTTCTGAAATTCAGACCTACAGGACAGTACATTTCTCTTAACTTACAGGTTGTAAGGATGGCCCATTATAAAGTCCTGTACTTCATGGAAAGCACAGGGCTGTACACAGCAGACCTGCCTTGGATCTTTGCCAAGGAACAGTAGGCCCCTGCTCTGGTTTAAAATTTGCATTCAAGAACCGACGTTCATCCACACAGCATGGACAGGAGATCAACTTGGGCTCCATTCAGAACTCAGACCCATATCAACTCCTTAGCTGAACATACCTATGATTACCATACCATTATATCAGATCAAAACCAACAAACTCCACAATAAGATTTTGTCCAATTCTTAAAAGATTTGGAGGTCATCTGGGGACTGAAAACAGGCAGAACAACCTACTTATCTAGAAAAAAAATGGAAAAAAATTGCTACTGTATTGCTGTAAAACTTGAGGAGTACAGCCATGATGCACCAGCTCACTTCCCTACTACATCACTTCTATGCTTACACATCCTTGCTCATGTGAATGATATTAGACTCTTCTGATAAACCCTTGATGATATCAATTGTCAAAAAATGGGCTTCTTAAAAGAACTACATAGTTCAATATTTGTTCTTCCACTGAAAGCTGCAGCATTCCTGCTTATGCAGCTAATATATGCAGTGAGTCCCACAAAATTTTGTCCCCTGCTTCATTACTATGTATGACAGAAGTCTGATGGGAATGTCTTACTCAAAAAGCTCTGTTACACCCATATCTATTTTTTGACTTCTTTTCCTGCATCTATTTTTTTCCACTGGTAACTGAAAAGGCATGTGTAAACAATTTGTTAGTTGTCTCAGTGCTAAAGAGTTGAATTGCTTTTCCAGATCTTCAAGTGAAACAGCAGGAATAGCAGAGACACAGAAATTAAAAGTGTTTATTTTTATCTATCTGAGGCTGACTGAATCGATACTGGAAAGTGTGTTATTATGTATATGCATAATTCATGAGCCAGAAAAACTTTCATCCTTGATCTCTCACCATTCATACAAAATCCAAAGAATATTTTTATACAAGACTATCTTGTTGGTATCTGTGCTCTTTAGCCATGTTAGAAATTTGTCCTTTGAAATTCTGTGAATTCTCTATTTTAAACTTTTTGCTAGGGGTAAAATGCATTAAAACACAATTCTACTCCAGGAAAGGACTATAAAATCAGCACCTTTCTACTCTGTTTATCTTCCCCATGCAAGTATTCAGAGACATCTCTTCTTCCATTAGTGATAATGGGAGGTTTTTTCTATGTTCTATTCCTTTTATCACTGCAGAGGTCATACTGGTAAGATAGCTATACATCATTAACAGCATTACAAAGCCAAGCACTAGCTCCCACCCACATGGACTAGGGAGATAGAAGTACAAACTGGAGACAATGGGGCAACATAATCCAAGCATCTGGAAGGAGAGTTTTGACTGAGCAACATTTGTCCTGGGGCTAAGGAGGTTCAGAACAACGGGACTAGTTTAGCTTTCACTCTACTTGTTGAGTTTACAGATCTGATTGTCAGAGAGAGCAGAGAGAGCTTGCCTCTTCACAAACTGGGAAGTTTTTTAATTAGAAATATCTAAGTTTTAATTATATAAAACACCATGAAATCCCTTTAATCATTTTTCTGATCAAAACTGAACACTCAAAAATTAGACCTGAGACTGTCTTTGCCACCAAACCACTCTTTCTGCTTCCAGAGGTGAACCCATTTCTAAGCTGAGCAGAAAAGTCAGGCAAAAATGTCAGACAACAATTTCCTGAGCAGCTGACCCAGTGTAACATCTCATTTTCACTAAAAAGAGGGTATTTTGCTCTTCCCTTCTGTTCATACTCCTCTCCCTCCCCCTGTTTAACTAGAACAATTTTCCAACAGGGTGGTTGGTTAAAGGAGCTCACAGAAGATCCTGTTGAGCTAGCACGAGGTAAACAGCAAGAAGATGGTGATCAGGAGTGATAGAGGAAAGTGGAGGAAGTAGGGACCTTACCCTTTCAGCAAAAATAATCTTCTTCCATTGACACCAGGCAGATCCTAGAGCACTGGCTTAGCTCAGACACCCAGCTTTTAGACAGCTACACAGAGTTGAGATCAATCTCCAACAGAAGTACTTGAACTGGCAAGGCAGCGTGGACTTGCTCCATTTTTATTACATTTCAGTCAGGAACACATCTCTGGGTCCTTTTCAGTGTGTACTCGGGAGCACTGCAATGATGAAGAAAAGAGTAAAATGTAGGTAAATAATTGCAGAGGACCCTGGGATTTTAGCCTAATTCTGGAGCACTGAGTGCAGTGCAGGCATCTGCAATAGGACACTCAAGAGGCCTGACTGTGAACTCATGTCTATTTTAACTTATTTCTATTTTCATTTATATTTTTACAGGAAAATTAAGTCCATACATTCAACAGAGTTGAACAAGATAAGAGAAACAAGTCCACTATTTCAAAAGAGGAAAAGGCTAGTTCCAGGAATGAATGCATGCCGATTGGCATAGCGTGTGGTAAGGCCAGATGTTCAATAATATTTATGCACTGTAAAGCAGGTCAGATAATCTGCAAGAGATGAAAATTTGTCCTTTTGACTACTCCCCTCAAAACCACTGATCTGTGTTTACTGATCTGATTCAAGTGAGATTTCTATTAAAGTACTGGTAGAAAATAAGGAAATTAAATACAGCGTCTTTTATAAGTACACATTTGCACTACAGACTTGGATTTTCTAAAGACAGAAGAAGAAAGAAGAGCTGCATGTCAAACCTGCACCTTTTTGGGGCTGTCTCAGCATAATTGCCTCTAACTTGCTGAGTATCTTGGGAACTTGGACTCATAAAAAGGTGTTCAGGGCGTTTTTCTGCCAATATAACAGTAGATCCACAAAAAGACTAATATCTTATACATGAAATGGAAAATACGCAAAGTTCGAATGTGAAAACAATGGAGTTGAAGTGAGTAGAACCAGAAAAAAAAAAAAATAGGTCCAGGAAATGCAACAAGTATATCTTGGAGAAATCAGTCTTTTTTTTCTCCATGGTCCAAGTGCTGTTCGCCATTTTGAGGAGGTAGTCAGATACTATGTGCTAAAGTGAATTGTTCTAGAAAGCCTTGTGTAGTATTTTCTGTGACTCTCATACAAAAAGTATTTGCAGAACACTGGTTGAAAATCTGTGCTGTGGAAGATAGTCCCAAAGTTCCACAGTTTAAGTTGTAGGTACAAAAATATTTGTGATTAACTGAATCAAAGGTGGTCATTCTTTACTGAAACTATTTGATGTCAATAAATCATTGAACATTTATTGTTGAACACTGTGAGTATCTTTTCCTTTTAAGCACAATCTTTTAAAGGAACTGTTCACAACATGCCTTGGTAAGAAACATTTTTCTTGGGTTTTCTCCAACCGTTCTTGCTAATGTGCTAAGTTCTTCCATCCATTACCTTAGGAATAGGCAACACACTTTAATCTAGAAGGTGGTTTCCTGTCCCTTCATGATCTGGTTCTTTAGCAAATCTTTCTGTGTTAAGCTTTGTTTTTATTACTAACTGACTACATTAGGACTTAAAAATTTTGTACAGCCAAAGTAGGTGTGGTACTATTTATAAATCAAGGGCAAGTTATGCAGTATTCATAAGGTGGTTTATATTGCATATTTGAAATCTGGAGGTGTTTCAAGAATGTATCATAAAACCACCTTCCATAAACTGTCTCTCAGGAAACAGTAATGATAACAGAGGCAGACAGATCTCACTTTAAACAAGTTACCTTGCACCCTTGATTTACTAAATTTCTGGAATTTTTTTTAACCAGATTGAAAATCTTTCCAACTTTTTGAAGTCTTATCAGTTGAGTTTTCAGAAGATTCACTTTACTGCTAAGATTTCCAAATACTCAATAATGTGAGTCTATATAGCCATATAAATCTTGCCTCATAAATTTTACAGATTTATGAAAATCCTAATTGTATACCATGTACTGCATAAAAGTAAAAATAATTCCATATATAAAATAATAAAAGTACATATATTAATTAAGCTGCCAGACCCCAAAATGGTGAATTTATAACTGCCAGAAAAAGATTTGACATCTATGCAATTTAGCAAACATGAACTGGATTTTACCTCACTTACTATTTTAACAGAAAAATGTGTGCAAAGCTTCATGGCTGACAATGTGGGTGTCAGAAGCCTGAAAAGGGTGAAACAAATTGGAAAAGTAGAATGAAAATATATAAAAACCTGCAAAATTACTATGTTCCCTGACTGTAGTCAAGAGCTATATTTAGATCTGGTGACCATAATGGGACAGTGCTCAGAAGATGAAGGACAAATTTCAAAACATGTTCATTACTTTAAAGAAATTACACCTTGGAGTAAGCCTTTTATATTGAAAAAGTACAGTAGTAAAACAAAAAAACAAAAACCTCCTGTGCAGAAGTAGTTTACCTAGCCTACATTCTTCTGTGTCTCTTTTGTTATTATTGAATATATCTGTGTAAATAAGAAATGCCTTTCAAGCTGAGATTCTCCTTTTGCTCCATCCTTTAGTGAAACCATTTCACAAAAACGTGACCAGTTCTTGTGTGAGGCAGCCCCAGGAGAGTTTTATTTTATTTAGCTATCCTGAAATATTTTTTCATTTGTTCATTACCCAAGGTCTAATAAAACCCACCTAGCATCTGACATTTATCTCACCTGGGGTTTTTTGTGGGAGACCTTGAAGGCACAGAGGAATGGCTAAGAGACCACAGATAAAATATAGAAACTTATTTTTCTCAAAGAAGCACATCTTCCAACTTCCTATTTGAGTTAAATATATGTTAATTGAAACACAGCACACAAATGAAATACAAACTAAATTATTTTATTTCTCTACACAATTCTAATTCCATCTTCTTGCATTGATGCCATAATCATACTGACTACACCAATATCTACTGAAAACCATCTGGATTTGTAACATTAATTACAAACACACACCCATAAACCAGAAAATCAGGAGTTATAAAAATAAGCTTTCATATTCTTTTACAACAGACAGGAATTACTTCTTGGAGGAACACTTCTTGTGCAATTGTTTAGAGAAATTATGATCTTTAGGTTATAATATATATATATATCTATCAATACAGCTTGAAAATAATATGTTGTGAAAGACATCATGTCATACCTGCTTAAAAACACTAATACTGAGATAGAAACATTTTATTTTAAAAAGCCTCACTGGGACTAAATCTAATCCAACAGGTTAGTTTCCATCATGCTGCACTTGACACAGAGACAGAACAAATAGTAAAATTCCTGAAAGCAGGTGGTTCATCCCCCCCACCTCCTCTCCCTGTTCGCAGCCCTGTCTCCCATGGGACAACTCTGAGGGTTCGTTTGGTGAATTGAACTGGAGGAGACTGACAGGAGACAAAGCCGGTTCAAGATTAAAGTCAGGAGTGAATGGTGAAGAGAGTGGGGGCAGTGAGGAGCTGAACTCTTGTCTTTTGGGAGGATGGCCATCCTCCCTTGTGGTGCAGTACCCTTAGCTCTCTGACACTGTAATGATGCTCGTGTACTACTACACCAGACCTGAGGCTTCAGAGCTTAGTTCCAAAGGGAAATCACAAAGACTTCTGGATGCTTAATGAAATTTAAATGCACTTCGGTCTCAATATACCTTATAAAGAATTTGGTAACCTTACACTTCCTTACAGTTGGGAAAAATAAGACTTAAAGGGGTCATTAGGGTACAGCAGGGACCAGAACTCATGTCACCTGAAAGCAGTGCTGTTCTCTGGCTTCCAGGCCAGAGTTATGACCATGATTAGGACTAAAGAGCCTAACACAGCAGACAGGTTAAACCTGCTGCATCCAGCAGAGCCCAAAAAGGCAAGGGAAAGGACTGAAGCTGGTGGGACCTGGCTCTGCCATTGTGACACTAAAGTTGGATACAACTCCTGGTTACAGGTGAGCTTACATGTGACTGCCAGGTTCCAGATTGAAACATTCCTCTTCTATTACCTTTGTGCAATGAGGCATCAAAAGAAACTATGAAGAACAAAAGTTATGAACAAGAACCAGATACTGAAAAGCTTGAAATCCTTTCCCAAAGTTCAGCAAAAACAAAGTTGTAATGTCTTCTCCAGCTTTCACATGATAGTTTGGGCTCCCTCCAGAGACCTCAGAGGTGGAGGAGTTAAAAATCACAGCTGTACACCTTGTCAAATCATCACCATGCAGCTGAGAGGACAGACTGCAGTCTTTCTCCTTACCCTGTGGCTATGTGGAAGACAGATATGCTGCAGCCTGTCTTGGATGTTGCTTGCTTGAGAGAGGTCACCCAACCTCTGGGTACAGTGAAGGACTCACCCCCACTCAGCTGGGCATCCCCCAAGGAGCTGGGTCTCCCATCAAAAGGCTCTGGAATGTATTTTATCTTGGTGTGTCTGTGTAACCACACCATCAGGGCTGGTTGTTTTTAAAGGGATGAGGAGCTGGGTGTTAAGGGGTGACCCTGAGATTGGCTGTGTCCTCACCAGTGGGGTGCAGCCTGACAGGAGTGAATACAGTGGCCAGAGCTGTGGGCTGGCAACAGCGTCCATCAACAGTCCCTAGCCATGACCAGTGGTGTCCTGACAGTCCAGACAGGAATAAAACAAGATGGAGCCAGAGGCGGGCTGGAGACAAGTCTTCAACATCTCATCCAAGAGACAGGTACCCTATATGGTAAGCTGAAGTCTGTGCTGAGGGCAGAAGCAGGGACAGAGCTAGAGACCAGCACTGCTGTGGTGTTCCTAGGGCAGGGACTGGTGGCCCCAGGGGGATCAAATGGTGTCCTGGGCCCTGGGCAAGGTTGCAGGGAGAGACACACAGAGTGCTATTAATGACATCTCTGTGTAGCAGACCGTGGCTTTTCACCCACAGACCAGACATTCCCAGTCACAAGAGTCATTTCAGACGAGCAGTGGGTGGAAGACAGCCACGCACAGCATGCTTTGCTGTAGAGGTTGTCCACAGCTGGTCCTATGTGAGCTGTTTGGGCTGGGTTGAGCTGCTGGTGGCTGTAGGCCCTGCAACTGCTTTATTTTGGCTGAAAACACAGAAGAGAAGNAGACACAAAACCCGACGTTGTTGCCCATGTTGTGGACAGAGGCATGTGACTAGGGACTGCTCACAAGGGAAAGCCATCAAGCTTCTTAAGAGACTGGATCCAAAAAAGTGGTGGTATGCCAATTGCCACACGGAGACCAGGATATGACATAAAGCAGCTCTATTACTGTTGTAGAGAGAAGGCCAGAAGTGTATTATGAAACTGAAGTCAGAAGAACTTCAGTCTTCAGGTGCAGACCAAAGAACAAATATTTCCATCACCTGAAGAACTCAAGTCTTCTCCAGTGATCAGTGGAGGAATTTCTTNAATCATCACCATGCAGCTGAGAGGACAGACTGCAGTCTTTCTCCTTACCCTGTGGCTATGTGGAAGACAGATATGCTGCAGCCTGTCTTGGATGTTGCTTGCTTGAGAGAGGTCACCCAACCTCTGGGTACAGTGAAGGACTCACCCCCACTCAGCTGGGCATCCCCCAAGGAGCTGGGTCTCCCATCAAAAGGCTCTGGAATGTATTTTATCTTGGTGTGTCTGTGTAACCACACCATCAGGGCTGGTTGTTTTTAAAGGGATGAGGAGCTGGGTGTTAAGGGGTGACCCTGAGATTGGCTGTGTCCTCACCAGTGGGGTGCAGCCTGACAGGAGTGAATACAGTGGCCAGAGCTGTGGGCTGGCAACAGCGTCCATCAACAGTCCCTAGCCATGACCAGTGGCGTCCTGACAGTCCAGACAGGAATAAAACAAGATGGAGCCAGAGGCGGGCTGGAGAAAAGTCTTCAACATCTCATCCAAGAGACAGGTACCCTATATGGTAAGCTGAAGTCTGTGCTGAGGGCAGAAGCAGGGACAGAGCTAGAGACCAGCACTGCTGTGGTGTTCCTAGGGCAGGGACTGGTGGCCCCAGGGGGATCAAATGGTGTCCTGGGCCCTGGGCAAGGTTGCAGGGAGAGACACACAGAGTGCTATTAATGACATCTCTGTGTAGCAGACCGTGGCTTTTCACCCACAGACCAGACATTCCCAGTCACAAGAGTCATTTCAGACGAGCAGTGGGTGGAAGACAGCCACGCACAGCATGCTTTGCTGTAGAGGTTGTCCACAGCTGGTCCTATGTGAGCTGTTTGGGCTGGGTTGAGCTGCTGGTGGCTGTAGGCCCTGCAACTGCTTTATTTTGGCTGAAAACACAGAAGAGAAGAAGGAAGGCTTCATAGACAGCTAAATATTTTCTGAAAGTTTTCAGACCTAAGGTCCCATAGGCCAGGTTGGTAAATAAGAAAGATGAACATAAAAGCACATGATCTTGAAGGCTAGGACAAGGAAGTGACTGAGGTAACAAAGAAAGAAACCGCTTTAAAAAAAAAAAGCCAATCAGAAAACCAAAGCTTTAGTTCTACAGAAAAAGCAAAGGCATAACAGGAAGAAAGAGAAGATGGGCATGGATGAAAAAAATGTACCCTGTGTCAGTTGATGAAACACTGGAGCAGCAGGCCCAGGAACCCCTGCAGAAAGAGGTCCATANNNCATTCCACCAGTAACAGCTTCTCATATTTTAGGCCTGCAGAGGAGCTTTTCATAGAAAGTAGCTTCGAAAGTATCAATCATGAGGCTATTCTCTTTTACGTGCAATGCAAGTTTAAAAGCAGGTCAACCTTTCAAGTATGGCAGTTTAGGAGGGAAGAATGATGAACCTCACGACTCATCAGCCTATAAAGCTTTAATAAATGGACCAGGTATTTTCAGACTGTGTCCAAAGCATGTCCCTAGGAAAAGTTGGCATGTGGACAGACAGCAGCACAAGCAAGGGGCTGACAGACTGCCTTGAGACAGGTCACAAGCCACAAACTGAGAGAAGTCACATATGGAGAAAAACCCCAAGATACAGTGAGGCCACTGCATGGAGGAGGTGCCTTTGAGCAGACACACATTTGGGAGGGGGGATCAGGTCAACAAAGGAGCAAATAGTTATGAGAGCAGGTGTGGTTGTATAGGTATGTCATGAATAAGAAAGAAATGCTGGCTTTGAGCCTAAATGTTTAGTGAAGACTTGAGTATACCATCCACCAGGCTTCATGTTGTGGTAGGACTGGAGGTGGGATGGGACCCCAGTGACAGAGATGACAAAAGACAGGTATGCTAAATGCCAGCACCAAGGTGCCTACCCCAGTGAGTGGGTGTTTTGCCTGTTGATGGAGACTGAGGCATCAGGAGGATTTTGAGAAGCCAAGTTTGGGACACTAGTTAAATCAGAGAGGAGAGGGGATGCATAGTCATCACAGAGATTTGGATTATCCATAAATCCAGCAGCAAAAGGGAGGACTCTCCATAAATTGTATCCCATCAAGTAAAAAAAATTTTTAAAGCTGTAGAAAAAAAGGAATAATCACATTAGAAGCATAAGAGGAGCAAGAGTGAAAAGAAGGTACAATAAAGCCAAAAGCTCTCAGACTAACAAGAGGATTTTCAAAGTGCAAGTTGAGTTTGATCTTGCAAAGGGAATGAACAAAAATGTCCAAAAAAAATGTATTTCTACAGTAAAGAAGAGAGAAGGAAGTAGTTGTCTCCGCATCAAGAGGACAGAGTGAAGATGGTCCTTTTATTGCCCAGAACTACAAGTATCTTACCTTCTTTTCAGTGCAGCTAACAAGGCAGATCTGCTTCATGATCAAATGGGGCAATATATGTGGTCATTAAAGTGGTGACCTCCACAAAGGACACAGTTCCAACCACTGAAAATACGCCTTGTTATTCAGTTAGGAGTGAGCAGGTGGAGAACCTGACAAACTGTCTTCTGCTAACGTTTGCGCTATGCTGTGAAAATTGGAACATGAAAATGCACATACAGCATGGGATTCTGATAAATCAATTATAACAAAAAGTCAAAGAAAGTAGAAAGCATAGTCCTTAATGTGGAGGGAAAAGGAATGATCTAGACATTTTGAACTTGATAATTTGAACTCAACACCATATGCAACTTGAAAACAAAATATATGAAGGGAATAATTAAAGACATAGAGATAAATAGAAGATGAGATAAAAGGTTACCAAAAGTATCATACAAGATTCAAAAGAACTCCTGTTCTGAGAGATTAAATTAATAAAAAATAAATATATATGTGGGAGATATAATCTTTCTTTGTAAAGTTAATCTGGAATAAGAGGGGATTAATAAAAGAATTGTAAGGTGCACAAGGAACCAACTAAAGGCAGACAGCAAGGGGGGAAGTACCTTGCCACAAAAATGTTGGCTTGCTTATGAAATGTTCTGATAACAGAAATTTGGAAAGCATTCTTATTAGGGAGGTGAATCTGAATAAACAGGAAGAACTAGATGACCTTAAGGAGTGAAGCAATTGAAATGGGATAGCATGTAATGGTATTAAATGGCATGCTCTGTACCTAAGGATTTCTAGAACAGATTTATGCAATAAACTAGAAGCACATCAGTTCAAACATTCAGGAGAACATCCTGAACATGCTAACTATACACAGGATCTGTTGCTAATGTAATACAACAAAGAGAAAGGTAATGCAAACCTAAAATGTACCAATGGTCATTTCTAATATAATTAGGAAAGTTGTTGGTGCTGTTTTTAAAACTCTGAGAGATCATGTTTGGACTATTATCTACTGTCACAAGGAAAAAAATCTACCTGTGATAGGCATCTAAAAATTAAGTATGAACAACTCTTCCAGGTCTCCTTTCTATACAGTGAAGAGAAATCCAGAAAGCCATTAATCTCAGCCTATAACAGTGTCTAACACAAGTCTAATGCATTGGCTTCTGGAAGTTTCCCTCTTTCTCATCCTTGAATATAAGCATGGTCAAAGCTGAACACCTCAGACTGGTGAAAACAGATGAGGTGAATCCGTGTCAAGAACAGAGGTTAATGAGCACTGTCTGACCCATGGGATGAATTTTGCCAGGAATGAAAAGATATAAATTGACTTGATAAAATATGAAAATAAAAGGTGCACTATCACAGCCATGAGAGTTTACAGCTATGGTGCAAAAAGGTCTAACAGGTTTCAATATGAAGACCAGTTCTGAAGGAGGCTAGCAGAGAAAAAGAGATTGAATTACTCCATTCAGTCCCATAATGCTACATCTAAACCTTGCTAAACTCATTGTTTAATCAAATCTATGTTTTACCAGCTATTTAGCAATAGCTGTTCAATAGTATAGACAACTTTATGACTGCACAGTACTTGTAGTATATTTATAGTGTAATCCTTCCTAAAGTAAAATGCAATGTAAACAAAATTGTCCTAGACTACCTGTTCATATTTGTCAGTGGCTGGCAAACCACAGTGTTCGTTAGTTTGCTAAAGCCATCTTTGTTTCACCACTACCTTTCTTTGCCTCTCTTCTAGTCACAAATTGGCTAAGATTTTGGCTGAAGTTAAGTATCAGTATCAAAATGTTGTGAAAAGTACTGCTTAACACACTCTAAGCAGACATATTGTCCATGTCAATAAAAATAAATTTTTTTCAAAATAAGCAGTAAAAATCTTTGAAAGTGCCCTGCAGAGTAAATGATGGAACTTCAAGTAAAACTATTCTGCTTGGTATAAGGCTATTCCATTATTATGAATTGTGTATCAGCGCATATGTTTCTCAAATAGTGTGTGTTCCTGCATTATTTTGCAATCCTGTGACCTAGTCTAGCATTAAATCATTAAAAGCTCAACAGCTGAGTTTTATCTGTGCCTGTAGAGCACACGTACTATTACTGTTTCATAAATAGAAATAAGGCATTTCAACCTTCACACTATATATCTATACAGCTATTTCCATTTTGCCTCTGTCTTAAATATGACATCACCATCTCATGATTTTCAGAAAGAATAAAAGGGGGCATTAGAAGTTTTGCTTATGATCACATCCTTCCCAAACTCTAACCGTCCATCTTAGGCCAAAGGACTGGGACTGAATCTTTTGCCTCCTGTGCTTCTTTCTTGCTAATGCAAGCTGAGATATAAAACTTTTCATCTGAGCCTCTGCTAACTAACTGCACCTTCTGAAGCTCACAGCATGTTTTCACAGGCAGTGTCTGCTTCTAGCAGTGATAACACTTGATGTTTAGAGTTACTACCAAGGATTGGTGTGCAGACCAAGGTCAC
>VYZX01018431.1:5480-16886 GCA_013401335.1 Brachypteracias leptosomus
CCTGAGTCACATAAGCAATGTGAAAGATGGTACTAGTGATGTACCTCCCTATGTGGATAGGCAAGCACTTCTTTGGCAGTTCACTGGCCTATTTGTGTTTCAAACTGTACAGCTGCAAAGAAATGCTTAATAGTGTACACCATACATTGCTTCTAACTTCTGCCAGTTCCTTTAACTATTGCTTTCTTGAAATCATCTACAAATCCAAAGTCAAATCCTTGAATACAGGACTTCGTTTAAGATCAATTTATTCCTTTGCTCAGAGATGTGAACCAACCAGAGATGTAGAACATTTAGGTCATTCATTCTGACTTTTCTTTAAGGTTACAGAATTACCAATCAAAAACAAGGAAAACTTATTAAGGAGGATTTGTTTCTTCATCCATCTCACTTTTTGGTCCAGAGCTTGATCTCAGAGGTCAGCCTTAAGATGATAGTATTAGCCAAGATTTTCAAGGTACACAGGTTTCCACATGCGCAATACAACTTTCATCAAGTCATTTATGCTTTTCATCAGCATCCAGTTCACGTCATAGACCAAATATATGCATGTCGTCAAAACCCCTAAGTTTTAACTTACAGTGCAGCCACAATAAGATCAGAATTTAAGAGAACCAAAATTCAGGTCACCATTTTCTTAATTGATTTCTTGAGCTCAGCCGTTTGAGTATGCTTCTATACATTCAGTTTAAGAAAACAGCACAAGAAAGTTACTTTCAGACTCAAAACAAGTCAAGTAGTCAGTGACATATTCCATCAGTTTAAGGTTGTTCTTCTCTCTTTTTAAATTTAAGTACCACTCTGGATATTTAAAGTTGTATCTAATCTCAGCAAGCTGTCTCTATCTGCTGCATGAGATATGCATGTAGACAGACAGAATTAAAAAAACACAACACCAGAGCTTTTAGGTGGACCTTTTGAAGGAAAAAACCCCAAAACACACAACCAACAACACCAACAAAATCCCAACTAGAAACTCACTGAAAAAGATGTGACCTGAACTGACATTTGGATAGTCATACTATCTGTAGTGAACTACAACACTTCTCTGCAAATAAGTGAGCTCAAAAAATTTTTTTTAAAGTCCAAAATTTTTACAATTATGCCTTTTCCAAAACATCACTCATGAAATAATTTAACCATACACACAATCTGGAATCTCCTCTACTTTCCCAGAGAGTTTTCAGTTTCATTTCTAATGAAAAACTACTACATCATGTACTATCCAGTCTTCCAGGAGCAAATCCAGAAACATTCTCACATCCACCTACTTAAAGAAGGGTGATATTTACTCCTCTCCCTGAAAATAAGATGACTGAATACTGAGATCAAACCCTTGCTCTGCATGTTTTAAAGTTAGCCTTCTGTATCTTTGGTTTGGTATACTTTAACAACCACAAACCCCCCCAGATTTCCACACTCTCAAACCCTACTTCCTTGCATGAAGCCTATCTTATAAAACCCAAGAGGTTCCAAGCTCAAGTTGGGAACTCCCACCTTACAGGACAGGATCCATTTAGCATCAGTTCACAATACCTGTTCCCGTCTTGCACATCTCTCCAGGAAGAGAAATTCCTCTGCAAGCAGCCAGGAGAGAACCCTGAAGAGGAGCAGCATACAGGCACACAACCAAAGCACCATCCCAATACACAATATACATGTGTATCCCTATATACACAGGAAGTATATAACTTTATATAGGAACAGGAACACTGTAGTTGGGTTAACCTGTGCTGATATCGGAAGCCTAAACAATTTTGACTGGTCTGGTAGTGAGTATAGACTCTAGGCACAGAGTGCTGTTGTGGAAAATATATACCACTGCACTAGAGAGAAGTTCCACTGTACTAGAGAGAAGTTCCACTGTACTAGAGAGAAGTTCCATTTGATGCTTACCTGAAAATAAGGATGAAAGAACGGATTTCAGATGCAGTAAACATGATTTCTCTGTGTGGCATGCACTAGTAACAACACTGTGCTCTCTCTGACCTTCACGATGATCAAAATAAAAAAGTTAAACTCCTACAATGCAGCAGAGCTTTTACTTCATTATCTATGGTTTCCTGAGTGCTGTATTTACAATTACTTTGGACAGGCTCAAAACCAGGTTCTGGGACCTTACTAGTGTTTTCTACAGAGAAAACTAGCAGAATCTGACCCAAAGGAAGGAAAGGATTAGTTTGGGAGCTTTGTCCTGTTTTTAAGAACACTTTCCCACTGGCTGAGGAGTGGGAGGGACAGTTAGGTGGCCACAGCAAATTTAATCGCTTATTATGCAGAAAAAAAGCTACATTTCTGCAGCAACCTTTACACTGCCTGTAAAATTCTCCACACTTGTACAGCAGCAAAACCATCACAATATGAAAGTTATTTTAAACTGAAGCATCGGGTAAACTGAATGGATTTGGTTTGTTTTAGATTTGGATTTGTCACAGATCTCCGAACAACATGTCAGTTAACAGACAGCACACTCCCTTCAACTGTGTACTCATTCCATCGCATGCTCAGCAGCTTTCAGCCTACTGAAACACATCTAAATAAAGCTATACTAGAACTTGTGAAGCTATAGTTAAAAGTGCAGTTCTGAAGAAACTTCAGCCACCACAGTAAATCTACTGAATTATGAAGTTACTATTTGGAATCTCTGCTAAGAAATGTCATCAGTTCATGTGAAAAAAAAAAAAGTGTGACATATTAGCTAGTGCCTCTGGGATATGCAGACAAGCTCTAACAAAACTGCAACATGATTAACATTTATGAGCTGTTTAAGTTAATGCTAAGAGTTCAGCAGCTGCTAACAATAATGCCAATAGCTTGCTTCAGTCAGCAAATGGCCCATTATTTTATAACAAGGAGTAAAGAGCAGCTGTGTGCCATGTTTCTTGAAACTAAGTAAGAGGCAATATTTATTTACTTGGGAAAAGACCATTCAAGCATCCCATTTAGACACATTGAAGTATGTCTCCATTTCAGTAGCATTTATACACCAGGATCTGTCTCAACTTTGCATCAGAACAACTCTTATTCTTTCAAAACCAAAATAACATGCGTAGTAAGGCACCATTAACATTTTTCATGCAACTACCAAGAAACACAGAATAACTAGTCAGCTCTAAGGCTATTCCAAACAATTCAAGATTAACATTGCAAGAAAATAACACAGCAATGGCAAAACCCAAAAGGCAGTATTATATCTTATGTTTAACCCAGAGTATTTGGTGTTTGGGATCAGATTCAAAGAGATGAAATTAATAGCATCTCAGGAGAAGAAAAGGAGGAAAGTTTCACATGTGTACACACGCAATACAAGCAGCTAGAATTTGTCCATACACTTTCCACAATTGCAGTCAAACAGGGCTCTGACAGCTCCACATCCTGCTTACAGGAGACTCTGCCAAAATGTTCATGCACACAGGGATGGAGTGGAGATGGACAATGTCCAGCAGCATCTTTTAGATTCAGTGAATCTGTAATAGGTAATAACCAAAATCTAGAAATATATAGTTATGTGTCTTATACCTTCCACCATGCCAACTAATAAGTTCCTTTCTAATCCAAACATATGCAAAATGAAAAAAAAGATAGTTTTTCATTAAAAGTGCTTACTCTGTGGATTTGACAGCTGTGTCTAATCAGCTTCACTGTACAAT
Source organism: Brachypteracias leptosomus (assembly GCA_013401335.1). NCBI lineage: Eukaryota > Metazoa > Chordata > Aves > Coraciiformes > Brachypteraciidae > Brachypteracias > Brachypteracias leptosomus. The sequence continues at coordinate 9,131 of VYZX01018431.1, forward strand.
TGTTCCTCTTGATGAAATCCTCCGAATTTTGCAGTTGGAAATAAAGATCCTACTATTTGAGGGTACCCACCTAAACACAATTTTACTTCTAACATAGCTAGTGATTTCAGCCCATTTAGGATGCAGACATTGCTTTTCCCTTTTTCCCTTCAGGGGAGCAAGTTGAGCTTCCAGCAGTTTATCTTCTGTAATTTTAAAAAGGGTCATAAACAAAGGGGGCCAGGGAAAACAATCTGCTTGTTATCCATTCTTTTTCCTCAAGTGCACCAATTTGAGACTTGACACTCACTCCCAAGTTGCCAAAATCTAGTAATGAGAAACCTGAGTAAAGGATACATATCCCAGAAAATATCTGTAGACTTACGGCCTCTTGAAGGAAAAAATCCAGACATATTAGCTAATGTTTCACTTAAAGTTCAAACATAACTGATACTTGAAGTGAAACAGGTCGGAGTCTATGCACTGAACCTTTAGTAAGGGCTCATTTAACTTAGACAAACAGAAACTCACTTTTTTTTCCATGGCCTTCTATCTTTTGAAACTCATCGGGCCTGAGAAGTCTCAAAAATGCGCTGTGGATGCTGCCTGTGTACCGCCATGGGGAAGGCAGCCCCCTGAGACTCCTGTTCCCATCCTGCCAGAGGATCAGTTCCCTTTCCACACTGGTGATGCCATACACCAGCCCAAAGCAGAAAAGCAAGCAGACTATATATACACGGGAAGTACATAGCTATAACGGGTTATCCCCTCCCTGAATAAGGGGAGCAGCAGCAGTACTGTCAGCACAGTGTTCACCTCCAGGCCAGCACAGGGGCACAGCGGCCGGAGGCCTGTATTTGGATCACCTCCTCCTGCTAGTGACTGCTGAAAGCAAGCAGACCTTGGTCTCCTTCAGCCTCTGAACATAAGAAAGGCTATTACTTTGTTGCTTTGCAGTGAGTGCTAAAAGACTTACATCAAAACCTTTCATAGGCAGGCTGCAGAGAAAAGCCTGTCTTTACTTTAGGTATGCAGAGCTGAGGGAGATGCAGCGAGTTAGTCGCTCAGGGCCCCACAGAGAACCAATATTGGAGGAAGTTCACATATGCATGTCCCAAATCATGGATGAATGGTCTAGTCATTAAAACATCTAGTCTTGTGTCTTAATTAAGTCATCCACTCAATTCAGAGGAAATCTGAGGAGCTACCCCAGGCCACCTCTTTGACATGCTACCCTCTACTCCGCTGTTATTTTTTGAAGCAATACATAAGGACCCCTTCTCCCACCAGTTCTTCATTCACATCAAAATACGGTGGTATTTCACAATCACCTGGTTAGTAGCACTGATACACAAGACAGCAGGAGTGCTGAAAAGAGGCTACGCTTTTCTAAGTTTTATGGCGCTGTTACTGACTGAGAACAAAGACACCTCAGTGGCAAGCAAGCAGGCTCTTGAATTCATCCAAGTTAATTTTCATTTGGGACAGAGGGAAAGTTCACTTCCTACTTCTTTATCCTAATCGTGCTGAACATTTAAAGCAAACTGTATTACTAATTGCAAAATCATGCCCAGTAACTGCACAGTCCATTTTCTCTCATGCCTTCTCTCTAGAATAATGTTTATTATTCTGTCTGTGGTCTGCTGCTACCTTTTGATCGCAGTACAAAAGGTGTAAGAAAAGTAAGAGGTAGACAAAGTCCTGAACGTTTAGAAATCCTGACCAGGAATCAGGTAGGCATCTCTATTTCTAAAACCAGGATTACACTGACTAGGACTACCCCAAGTTATTTAGCTCAAAGAGGTCAAAACTGAAGTCTTTATAGACTCCTCTGCTTTAAGCCTCCCTGCAGGTGCTTCGGAATCTCACTCCCGTGATTTCAAACTTTGAATTCTGCCACTGTCACTTGAACCAGCAAGACCAAAACATACCTATTTTTGCTGGGCCATATTTTATCTAAATCAATCCTCCATCCGGTTCATCACATAGCCACATGGAAGCTTGTACCAGCACAGTAAAGACATAGAAATGAGCACCCAGGGGCAGCAACTGCTTAAGCAGCATATTCAACAACAGTGCAATCATCAGACAAAGAATCCACTAGATAAGTCTCAACTCAATAGCCCTCAAGGCACCCTAATAACAAAAATAGAAGAGTCAAATGCCACCTGCTAAATGAAAGGGGAACTAATCATGCTTTATAAACAGAGTGTGAACACAAACTATTTCAAGATAGTTATGTGGCAAAAAAATACAGTTACATACCACAAAAAGCAGCTTTTCTCTCATTTAAACTTAATTTATTGTTATAGCACTCAGAGCTTTTATGCATAAAGGGCTACATACTATTAGTGACACATGAATGCTAAGTATGAGATTATTTACTCAAATTTCTTACAAATCGTAAACAGAACCAAGGTGATACATTTAGAAAGAAAACAGGCCAAAGAAGATTCCGACAAATTCATCCACAAGCACATAAAGCTTCAGACAGAATTATCCAAGATAATGACACTATCCTAGCATCTAGGTCAACCTATTTAACGAAATTAAAAGCATAATATTGCTCTGTAATTGTCTAAATTAATCTCCCATATTCACACACATTAGAATTTGAATGCTAGTATTTCTTTCTCTTTCTGCATGCTCCTATTTCATTTTTGTACCTATAGCACCACTACATATAGACATGATATGCTAAAAGCATTTGGATAATGAATTAGAAGTGGGCTATACAATTATTAGTTTGAATATTTTAAAAGACTGTGTCAAAGACAGTGGCCATCTAATATCAGTATACATACTCCAGCATGATTATTTTCAACTCCTCAGGACACAAGCAGGAAACCCTCAAGCAACAGGTGAAACAAAAAACCCATAACTATATAAATTTGTTTACAGAAGATTATATGTCATAAATGGTTGCTAAGGGACGTTCCAGAGACAATAACCTAATATGCAAGAAAAGCTGTCAAAAAATATATCCATCAGCTCCTGTTGAATTCCCAAAATCTCTCATTACTGGGAATAAGAGTGCTACTCCATTTCTTGTACTTTTTCTTCAGAGCATCTGTTACCAGTCACTGTCAGAAAGGATTTAGAAAGATCAGCTTGTCAATCATGCAGCAACCACAGGCAGCTATTAAACAGGCCACTTGGGGAATGACAAGTCTTTATTCTGTTCACGCAGCACCTAGCACAAAACGCTCATTCTGCAGTTGGGATACCTACACATCCACATAACATATTTCAATTTTGCCATAATGCTGTGTTCTATTTAGTCCTTCATAAGGTGACACAGATTCAAACACATGCTCGTCCTCTTTGTAAATCTGTAAAGCACATCCCAGCATACCAGTTTTCCTTTGTGTTCGAAGACTAGCTTATTGATTTCATTGTGGAAGACCCACATTCTAGCAAAGAAGCACTATCAGACAGTTGCAACAGTATTTTGGAAAAAGTTTCATAAAAAGACAGATGACTTACAGATTAAAAGCTTTGTTAATGCATATACACACAATAACTTGTTTGTGACATGACAACCTTAATTTTAAAGGTAGCTGCTAGCATCATAAAGCACGGAGTACCGCAGCAAACCGAGTTTTTTAATGGTAGCATAATAGGCTAACACTTTTCAGCCACTCAAACTCCCTACAGCAAGGCACAAAGGCCAGCACGGCAGCTCAACCTCACTGACCTGCGCTTCCATCTGTTTCCTAGAAGCTTCCAACATCCAGTTTTTCCAGTGCTCTTTACCTCTGCAGATTAAAAAACCCTAGACACAGATATTCCATTGGTGCTATCCTGAATAAATTTGGGGACACTGGCTCAAACAGCTTTAAGCATCAACTTATCCCATTTGCAGCCCTCTGAACCATGACTTTGTCAGTCTCAATGATCTATGAATTTCTTATCCTTCTACTGCCTTTTATTATGCCTTAAAATCAGTGATTTTCAAGATAAGCTGCAAGTTAACCCTCCCCTCCATTTAAACTGATTTTAACTTTTCAACTACAAAGTATATTTTTTCTATTGATAACTACTACATATGTTGATCTACAACTCAACTTTTTTTTAACTAACTCAGCAGAAAGTCTGCATTACCCACACTTAAGCTGTTGCCATTTCAGTATGTAGTATGTTCCTCTGATTTTTGAGGGTTACTTTCTTAACCTATTATCATTGATGCATTTAACTTTGAAAAAATCTACATGGAATTTTTAAACTAGCAAAGTGTACAAAAGTCAAACTCTTAGATATGCTTGTAATATAAACCAGTATGTTCACAAAACTTGAAACCAATTATCTAAAAGTAGCAACGTCAGCCGGTTATATCTCCAAATCCTTCAAGATTTCAGAACTAGTATAGCATATCCTCATTTACCTTTCCTGATGGTAAAAAAAGAAAAAATCTTGTTCCTGTAGTGAAAGTGAACACATCACTGAACCAGTAAATTGCAGTGACATGGCCTGACCGTGCCTATAAGAGTTGGTACAGCAGGTAAACAGATTTCAGTTCTTTAGCTAGTATAATTAATGCTAGAACTCAGTACTAGTACTAGTACCAGTGTGTATCAATTATGTTGAATACACTGTCTACTAGAGGAAATGTTAATTTAAGTGACAAAGATCACTAAGTAAGAAAGCTTACATTATAACACTTGTCATGAGCAAACAAACTTATTTACAAGAGATGATCTAAAGACCATTTAAAAAACCCACAAAACTTAAAAAAACCCCAAACAAAATCCATAACCCAAAACACACAACATGCTGCTCAGGTCACCACACCAGTGCTACCCTTCCCTTTGCACAGCAGTTCAGGCCGTTCTCCTCCCTCTTCCACAACAGCTCAGCTCTGCCTGTCTCCTAGGCAGCTCTCACCATCTCCCATTTTTCATCCATCTCCTCAGTGCCATTCAGCCTATTCACATTTTCCTAGGATGCCTTCATCCAAAAGAGAAAATCAGTGTTCGCTGCAGGCTTCCAGCTACTAGAGTTTTTATCAGTGTTTCTTCACTGAAGAAGTGAAGTAAGAACACACCATTCTGTAATGAAAACTTTTTGGGCTAGCTTGTATTAGACTGCGTACTTAAATAATGGCCAGTATTCCCAGATCCAATTACAAAGAAAAACTTGGCTCTGAAGAGTTCCAGAGCCTTTAAAGAGAGACAACCCAGAAATTCTCTCTCACAGAAGAAGAAAAAAATCACACTACTTGAGGTTGCAAGACTGTATTTGAATATAACCCAGTTTGCAACATCCTGTCAGCAGCCATCGCCATCTTAATAATTTACCAGAAGGACTTATTTTTGACCTGCTGGTCCAGCTGCATTAGTACATGAACACTTAGTATTACAACTGGTCTGATCTGAAAGGATGCCTGAAGAATAAGAATCATACCATTGCTGAAGTACAGACTGCACAAGAACACCATCAATGTAGTAGCTCAGAAAGAAGCATATCCATTTTTTTTTTTAACTTGCATTAAATGACAGCTCAGCTTTTTCATCAAAAAACATCTCCTTTGCAATTTCATGGTGCAGCATGAATAAGACCACTGCATCATCTTTAGAAGTCCTAGTCTGCTGTCCAGCTGTACTCAGCAATTACAACAGTGGCACTACCCAGTGCAGAAAACTTTTAACTGGTTTTCCTTTTAAATTTGTGGATGTGAAAGTTAACTAAGTGAAGAAAGAAGAATATTCAGTTCAACATCCTGAATAGAGATCCCCAAAGGTTGGGGTTTTTCAATCATTATTATCTATTAGACAAACTACCTTCCTTTACAGCAAAAGAATTGTTATTTGCCCCCGAAGAAGCAGCTACAGAAACCGTATCTTCCACAGAAAGCATTACACAAAATTTTTCTCTTTGGATCTTCTTCACAAAAATCCAGGGATCTTTAATTGTTAAAAATACAGCACTATCTTTTGCTCTTAGGGACACAGCAAATAGTTAACACACACATACACACACTTCTGAGATTATCTTGGGAATAACAATAAAAGTTAGAACTGCTGGGAGTGGGAAACACAGAAAAGGGGGATAAAAGGTGATCGCACTAGAGAGATACATGTTCTTATTTGTACCACCATGCATTATAAGGACATACACATATTCCCTTAGTCCACAATAATTCCCCAAAGGACTTGTAGAAAACCAGATAGAAAATGGAAGACTGGATGACCACAGGTCATGGATTCTTGTCTCTACCTGCTAAGTATCTCAGGAACCTTCCAAATTTCTTAACTCCTTATGAATTGCTGAATTGTCACAGCAATATTAAGTGATAACAAACCAGAAAAGTGTATCAGTCACATATCAGTGTTATTAAAAAACCCTCACACAAAACGTGGCAAGTAGTCAATTTTCTTTTTATGCACAAGCAGGAGGGATTGAGCACCTCACCTGCTTTGCTTCTAGCTGAGAGTGCCCTTGAACTTGTTCTTAATTCCACGGATGGCTTGAGATGCTTTTCTTGAACAGAAGTAGGTGTGCCAGCTAACCCTTCTTCCATGTTACCAAGACATGAATAAAACTAAAATTATTCACTCTGAAACTTAGTAACACAGCTGAATATACTTAAGATTTAGGGAATGGGAAATCCAGCCAGCGTTAGCAACAACACCTCAGTTTGCTTTCAGTAGCATCCTTGAAATTCAGAAAGCATAGAACTAAGGCATCAGAGAAATCTGAGAGAAAACATATTCTAAGTAATTCTCAAAGCTCTTTATGTAGGTGTTTATGATTTTATTTAAAACAACCTTTAGAAAATGGATGATAAACTACCTGATTTGTTTTCTCCTCATCTTCTCAATTATTCTAGGCTTCAATTCCTGCAGTTGTTAAATATTTTCAAAATAAAACAAAAAGATAACTTGACCTTTATGGATTAGAGTGACAGGCCTATTATATGCTTTTCAAGTAATTTTAAACAGCAAACATGAACATAATATTGGCCTAATTATTGTTTTCTTGGCAACAACGGTATTAGGTCTCCTATGTTTTTTCCATCATCAGTGAAAGAATAAAGACTTTTTATTTGGGTTGGAGGGCAGAGAAGCACCAAACAAATCTAAGACTGCGAAATCTGCACAGAGAAAGCCTTATACAGCTCATCTACAGGTTCTGGATGAGTAGTGATTCCAGCCTGAGTGCTTCTGCTAATCAAGTAATAATGCAAAGCATTGAGTTCAGAAGAATAAAAACTCTTTGTCGAGTCCATGCGCTCCTCAATGCCCACAACTCTATCTCGAAACTCACTGGCAGCTGATGCCAGAGATTAGAGGACTGGCATGAAGTATGACACATTGAGTAACAAATCCACAGCCAATACGGCACTAGACTGAGCATGCCTGCCTATTCTTATACAAGTGAAACACAGGCAACTACTTCAATACTTCCCTGGTCAGAAACTGTGACACATCTATGTCAATGCCTCCCCTCAGTTCTAGTAGTAGCTTGTACTTTAAATCTAACCTTAATTTATGAAAGACGAAACTCAGTAATTTTTTATCTTAATTTCCCTCTGGAATTATGATTACAAAGATCTCAAATAATCTTCTGATTCTCCAGGCTATAGTTTTATTCCTGACAATTCAAAGTTTCCTACTGGATACTACAAAGCAACGAAGCCTTCGCAGGACTTAAGTAAGAACTGTGACAGTTAGCATAGCCCAAATGGTACAAATTCAGTATCAGCAGGAAGTGTGTCTCACTTCTGAAAGTTTCTATAGACTATAGAAACAAAAAAAAGTAAGGGAAAAGCAGCCCA
>VYZX01018431.1:34216-50206 GCA_013401335.1 Brachypteracias leptosomus
ATGCACATCTCAACTATATCATCATTCCCAAGTTTATGCCAGAACGTCAGTCAGATAAATTCCCATCTCTCATACAAACAGCAAACCTTTGGAAAGGGATGAAGTATTCCCGCTGCTGCTGAGCAACTCAGTTCCCAGACCCTCTGGAAGGAAATGCTCATTGGGTGGAGTAGGTAGTGCAGAGCAGAAATCCAAAGTCAGAGAGTAACAGAAAAGCAACATCCTCTCCCAGGAGGAAAAAAGCCTAGTGACATCAGCAGCAGGGACATGCCTCCCACTGCCTCATTTCTTAGGCTTACACATTACAGCAGCTGCCAGGTTAGCTGCAAGGCAAGAGCTCTAAACTGACCACATGTAGAATTCACATTATTTCTCCCCTGAAGGAAGTCCCAAAGTAAAGTACTACTTCCCAGAAATCACCTTTCAATGAAAACTCCAGTTTAGTTTTTCAGCTTTCATATGAAAGGCGTCTGAATGAAAGCCTGAAAACTGTTCTAAACACTTTAAAAGAGACATTTACAGCCACAGGTTAATTTCTTGAGATACATGGCTATGCATAAGACTAAGAATGCTAGAGCACACAGAATATTCTCTCCAGATTAAGATCACAGACAGCATAATAGCATAAGACACATCACTATGCAGAATTAAGGTTTTTAACATGAAGTCACAAGTCAGTTTGTCACACCTGAACGCAAAGGTATCAATACCTAAGACAAAGCATGTGCCCACAACACCTTTTCTTAAACAGCAGGACACAGATCAAAGACAGCCACAAGAGAAAATGAGAGCAAGCATGGAAAGAAATAAAACTTGTCTTCCTTCTAGCGCTGTGCACCTCTGCAGAGTCCTGAGGCTGCCAAAGATGGAGAAGCCACATCCTTGTGCCTTGCATATACTCCTGCATCCATCTACTCCAAAGTAGCCATAAGGTTTGTAGGCTGAGACTGTATCTCTTATTAGACCAATATATAAACTGGTATGCTGGTCTAACAAAATTACTCTCTCTGCATCCAACAAAATACTACCTCTGCATCCCCCACCTTGCACAGGGAGATAGGATGACAAAATCTGACACTTCTAAAATTCAGTAATTAATGATTGATAGAAGTTATAAATAGGCTCTTTAATATCTTCAGCACTTGATCCCAAGTTTTCCGCAGAACTGAAGGGAAGTTTGTTAAATTAATTTTAAAATTGTTCTTAGGGTGTGCATAAGAATTAATCGTCATTTACCTTGCTATTCTCAGTGAACAGAAAGAGGAAAATCATGGCCATTTTTAAAGTAAATTGATTAAGATCAACTACAGCATAGCAGAGGGAACCAGCAGCTACACTTGGGGGGTGGGAGGTGTAGAAGTGATCTTTATGATACTCTTAGAACAAAACACATAAGCTACTCACTATACCAAAGTCTTCTCAGATAAGGTAGAAGGAGAAAAATAGAGCCTCCAGCATACTGTATCTGAGCAGTAAATAGCTTGCATCAGTTTAAAAGGGACCAAAAAAATCCCAAAGTATCTATTACACAGTCATCATACATATTCATAACAGACTTTATGGTTGCTGAACATCCCAACTACATTTGCCTCCTATTTAAATATGTTTAAAAATATCTTGCATTTAGTCTTTTCTCACAGTTCAACACAAATTTCCAGTATAGGTGGCAAAATCCATTACATACAAATGTGTAAAAATCACCAAGTATTGTAGGTGAAACTGGAGTAGTGAACTGCTATTATTTGTTACCATAATGCATTTTGTGCAGAGAAAAACACCCAAAAAACAGACGCAAGCTTAAACTGAGAAAAGTTGAAGAGTTTACTGCTCTTCACAAAACATACAGGGTCTGCTTCTCAACTTTTTTTAACCTTTAAAAGGCATTCTGTCTTTCAAAATGGTTCTCTTAAACTAATTATCTATAAAAGGAGTATGATGCAAAAATTTTTTTATATAGCATAAACCCCTCTATCCTTCAAAAATCTTACTCAAATGTTACACTTGCATATTTAGATGGAGAAAGGCAACACCATTTAAATTTTATTTTCAATATATCTAGCAACAGTCAAAGTACCAGATGTAATTAAGTGATAAATTATGAAGGAGGCAAACTGCAACAATCCACAACACCAGAAAAGGTACTAGTATGTTCAATATTTCCAAGAAAAAAAGAAAATAATACTTTTAGGTAAAGAGTTTGTCCATCATTTCTGTTCCTCTTAGGACAGAATGACAAAATTATGTTGTTTGCAGAGCACTACTTCTCCAGTAGTCATTGAATATTTTAGAACTCTGACCTTTCAAGCTGGCATCTAGATCTAGTTCAGAGTTAGTGGTGACCACAACATGTAAACTACTTATTATACCCATCAGCTAGAGTCCAGGTCTCCAGTACACACAGTACCCCAGCTTGCTCATACCATACTGAAGTTACCAGTTGTAGGGAAAAGCCAAAAAAAGGTCAACCTGAAGAACTAACTGCCTTCATATTTCTGCAGGCCAGAATTAAGGTACAATTTAATGATTATTTATGTTACTTCTATTAAACTTTTGACTGACAAAGAGTTGAAGAATATTACTGGACACACAAAGAACTTTCTCAAACAGACTCTCTTTACAGCATTCTGTAGAGGTATTGGATGGTTTACAAACACTTATAGTAGTTCATCAATCCCTAATTGGTTGTAGTTTGTCAGTGCCATTAAACCACAAGTCTTAGTATAAGAGTCAAAAGAGTGAGAATTATTGTCCAGTGTTTTGTTTTTAAAGAAAATACAAGTTCTAAGGTACTGAAAATTATGTGTCCTTCATCTTTGATCTAGAAGCAATATTAACGTCACAAAGGGTTAGTTTAAAAGCATTTTCCTGACTACACAAACAAAACTCCCAAGCTTGAGAAAGAATAACTACAAAAATCTATAATAACCAGCATAAAGGACATTATCCATAGGCACAGTGCAAATATTAAGAAATTAAACTTTGGGTACTAGAACCAGATTTCCTTCATTGCCTGTATTCTCCCAGGGGACCACCACAACAGTGTTCAACACCTAATTTTATCTTTTATTCATGACTCTACTCATAAGCCTGCTGATCACTAGCAAGCTACCTGAAGGTCTTAGTTTAAGCAGAAAATTGAGACTAAGTTCTGCCATAAGTCAAATTATAGCATACTTGCAGTTACAAATTGCAGAAATTATTCTGGATTATCTACTGCAAAATTGGGGGTTTTAGCCAACAGAAGTGAAGTCTGTTTTGTCTGCTTTTCACAGAGACACAACTACAAGAAAGAGCATTTAACCACATAGAGCGTTATTATTCCTGAGACTTTAAGCAGAAGTATCTAGCCTGAAGGACAAACAAAGAGAAAAACCTTGCAGAAGAGAGAAGAAGAAAAACACCCACAACACACTCACACTATACACAATCTACCCCAACTTCAGCACTAAAACACTTTTACTCCGACAGTCTCAGATTGACTGTGACTGCGGGAGGGCAACGCCTGCACCTGCAGTACCATGGACAGGGTAGGGAAACATTCTTTCACTTCTGAGAACTTCATCCCTGAATTTTTAAGGAGCCAGATCAAACTTTAACAAAACAAGCAAACATCCTTTCACATTGCAAGAGATTCGGTGATCTTCTGTATTACATACATTAAGCTTAAGGGTACTCCTTGATGTCAGCACTGAAGTTCAAAAAACTTTCTTGCAATTCCACTGAAGCCACACTACCTACATCACACATTTTAATATAGGCCCATTACTGATACTCAGTTTCAAGCTCTAGTATGGACAACTTCATATTCATGAAGCAGAGGATTTTTACATTTTTTGCTACAGAATCACAGAATAGTGCAGTTGGAAAGGATCTCTAGGATTCTCTAGTCCACCTCCTGCTTAAAGCAAAGTCAGGCAAAATCAGTCTAGATTACTCAGGGCTTTATCCAGCTGGGCATCAAAGCACCCAAGGATGGACACTGCAGAACCTCTTTCACCTATTCCAATGATTGTCCCACTCCTTGGTGAAACACACTCTCCCTAAATGCAGCTATTTTAATGCATGTCTGCCATCTCTTGCCTGCCTTCCACACACTGCTATAAAGAGCCTGGCTTGGTATCCTCAATAGCCTGCTCACAAGTACCAGAAGGCTACTATTAGTTCCCCCTGCTCCCCTTTCCCTAACAACTGATAGAATTTTAGCAGACTCTTACTCCTCATGCATCTGCTAGGCTTAAAGTCTTCCATTACAATGTAAAGTTCTTAGAGTTGCTTTTGATCTCCATCCCCACACTTCCTGAAATGCAACTGCAGGGGCTAAGACCTATTCTAGTATAAGCTGAAATCTGTACAGTGTTTTTCTAGGTTCACTGTAATCCCTCTCTAGGACATACCTCAACACTCAAGAGAGAACATCTCCTGTTCAGCTTGTAGCTCTGTTTCTAAACTAGAGTTATGGAAGAACTTCTGAAAAAAAAGAAATACAGCTGAATGACAGTTCTGCCCATCACAGCAGAAGTTTTACAGGCGCGCACACACACTTGGATACATAGGAAGGAGTAAAGATGCCCAGAACTGAAGGGAGAAAGAAGAAAGAACAACCCACTCAAAGTATGTAGATCAGAAATATATCAGGAAGGGGAATAGGGGTATGTTACTAAGGTTGCTGTCTAAACCATTAAGTTGTTATAAAAAAAAACAGAAAGACATTAACACAAAATCCACGAGTACTCCAGCATGTGCTAAATTTCTGGTAAGGTATAGCGACAGCTACAAGCAAAAGTTCCTATAACAGTTTTCCCAATCCTCCATCCAGTCCTACAAAATTGCTTCTCAGGCTAATGGCAATGTATTTCAGCACAGTATCAGCTCCTCAGACACAGACACTCTTTCGTGAAGCAAGTAACATCAGGAATTAACTACTAGAAAACCCATGTCGTGACTTGTCAGTCAATGAATCCCTGAGACAGGAGAGGGAGTGACGGAGAAAAGATGTAATCAAAGATTTACTCCAGACCTCCTAGCAGCATTTGAGATATGTGCCAAAATTTCTCAAAGGAAACATGGTAGGGGGCTACAGATACTGGAAGAAGCAGCAATGCTTCCTTAAGAGAAAAAAAACAAACAACAAATCAATCTTCTCTACAGACTCTATTGTCTCTATGGAAAACCCATATCCTTTCTAACTGAAGGGAAGCAAATATATTAGAGAGAGGTCTATACTCCTCATCCAGTCTTTTTGACTAAAAAAATCCTTACAAATAAATTAAATCCTTGTGCAAGTTTAAATAAATTCTTCAGAATCTTTGAGAAGCTACCAAGAATTGCACAGCAAGAGGAAGATTTGGTCAGTCTCTTCAACCTCATCCTAGAACTTGGGAAAAGAGCACAGTCAACTGCCCTGAGATTCACCCTCAGCCATTCACACTCTCAATGTCTTTACAGCCACAGGAGAGCAAAAGAAAACAAACCTGACTTTTGCAAAAAGTGACAATGCTTGCCTCTCACCACAGAGGAGCAACCAAGATGGTTTAAGCTACAGGTAGTTAAACACTTAACAATCTGGAGATAAAATATTAGCTGAATAACCAACTGGGGCCCCCAGCATAAGACAGACACAGACCTGCTTGTGCGAGCCCAGAGCAGGGCCATGAGGATGATCAGGGGACTGGAGCACGCCCCCCCTGTGAGGACAGGCTGAGAGAGTCAGGGTCTTCAGCCTCCAGAGAAGGCTCCAGGAAGACCTTATAGCAACTTTCCAGTACTTAAAGGGGGCCTATATGAAAGATGGGGAGGGACTCTTATCTGGGAGTGCAGTGACAGGACAAGGACTAACAGTTTCAAACTGAAAGAGGGCAGATTTAGATTAGATATAAGGAAGAAATTATTTATTATGAGGGTGGAGAGAGACTGGAACAGGTTGCCCAGAGACCTTGTGGATTCCCCCTCCCTGGAAGTGCTCAAGGCCAGGCTGGACAGGACTTTGAGCAAGCTGGTCTAGAGGAAGGCATCTCTGCCCTGGCAGGGTGATTGGAACATGATGATCTTTAACGTCCCCTCCATCCCAAACCATTCTATGATTCTATGAACTAACCTATACTTTCCCTTTTAAACCTAAGGCAACACAGCAATTCATAAGAACTTAATGTATTTAGGCAGTGCTCAAGGCAGAAAATATACTAGAAATTAAGGCCTTGATCCTACAAACATTTAAGTAGTGAACTTCACCCAATGGAATAGATCTTTCACTCTTATGAAATCACACAATGTGCTTGAACAAGAGAACTAAGCTTATATTTGCAATATTGGGTGCAAAAATTAAAGTTTTAATAGAACAATTCTCCAGCATAAAGACTAGTGTTGCACAACATAAAAGTCAGTGTGTAAATCTACAAGGCACCATGGAACTGTAAAGTTAAGATAAAAGCTTAATACATACAAGCCCATTCTACTTTAAAGGGACCTAACATCTACACTGAAGTACTTGCACTTAGAATTCTTCAACAGTGTACAAGCTTCTAAAGCATTAGCCCCTGTGGCTAGTAACTGCAAAGCCTTATGGAAAAAAAATACATAAGAAGCATTTCAGCTTTCTTGATGTATACCTGGAAGGTTTAAGTTGATTGCAGATATTGCATACGTGCTATGTCCAAATTTGTGGCATTATCAGGAAGTAGGTGAAAATTAGGCCTTTGGCTTATTTCTTGTTTTACGTTGAAAATAGCAAAGGGTGAATCTCCTCTAAAATCTGGAATTCTGTAACAATTCAGGACAATAAAGTATCCCTGGGCAATTTAGAAAACAGTTGCATAAAAGACAAAGTATATCAAATTAAAATGTAATATCAAACCAAACAATCTATTGGTTCTATTGGATGAAGAAAAACATTGATTCAGTTCAAGTACTGAAAATAAGAATATGCTAAGGACAGCCTCTGCTTGGGACAGACAAGAGCAGGATCCTGCTTCAGAAAGATTCACTGACAGCAGAATTAACAGAAAATAGTACGAATATCTACCCTGTCAGTCACATTCAATCACACTTTGGGATTACTGTTGGCATCTAAAGATAACAGCTAAGAGTTTTCCTTTTTACTTTATGGGAAAACAAACAAAAAACACCACCCCACAAACATAGAACTGAAAACTAAAACAACCCCTAAATGTCTCCCCCATGCTCACTTTTTTCTGGGTTGTACTTTCAAATCTTACACAGTCTGAAGACACCACTGGGATGAGAAGGAGAAATATCAGGAATTGCAGAGTGAAATTCACTTCCAAAGCAGTCATTCCATTCCCAGCCTTTCTACTACTTCAGCTTTCACTGTAGTTTTTTCAATAAAATATACCTTTCAGAAGGTGGAAGATTACACTTAATTCAGCATTTTTCAGCCAACAAGACTGCTGTCATAACAAAAAACATGATATCGAGTTCAAATCTACAAGTCCAAGTATTTTAGGCAACAACTCCCAGAAACTATTGATTATGGTTCAGTTTTATCAGACAGAAATAAGGGTAAGAAATTCTCAATTCTAAATGAAAATTTCTAAATGAAAATTAAGATGGAAACTGCAATCACAAGACTGTTCTAAAAGTTGCACTACAAGGAACTAAACTTTGTTCCTTTGGTGCAGAAATTAGGGATGACCTTCAATTATTCAAAAGTTGATATTTATTACACCTAAACATGAGAGTTGAACAACTCCAGATAATATCTTGTATCTTCAAGTCAAGTTTGCATCCCCCAGTGGGATAAAAACTAGAAAGTTTTAAGGACTCAAACTAACAACAAGGTAACACCACTCACATGGACTCAAGCCTAAAACTGGCCAAAAATTGCAGCATCGCTGCAAATAACCATTTTGTATTTGCAAAAAAAAAAAAAAAAAAAAAAAAGGTTTATTTCAAAAAGCAAACCAGAGTTCAAACATTTAACCTAGAAGAACTGGAAACCTTCAGAGGATGGAAAAATCTTTGTCTCAGTCACTCCATACACCTGCTAGAAATCCAGAAAGGTAGTAGTTCTGTGAAAGAGTCACTTCAATCATACATCCCAATTCCCACACATCTGGTACACAAGCTACAATCTTCTGCTTCTACTTTTCAGGAAAATACATTATTTGTTACTAAAGAACAAAGTCGAGAAAGATCAGGACCTGCATTCAGTGAAGTATCTTTCTCTCAGCAGGGAACAGAAAGCATAATTGCCTGGAGATAACCTGTATGCTGTAGTAAACAAATTCTGCAGACAGTTTAAAAAAAAAAAAAAGAAAAAGAAAGGGGGAGAGAGGGAGAGCACTATGAAGTATCCTGAGGAAATAGTTTTCCAGGTCATTTTCTAAAAAGGCTGTGCAGAAGGGGAAAACTAAATTAGTATTCAAAGGAGAAGCAATCTAGTAAAATACTCCAAAGCAGAGCATCAGCTTCCACAAACTTAAGTAGGATGTGTAGGTTTTCGATAAATTCCTTCTACTGCTACCTCAACTATACGGAGCTGCATTAACTCAGCCAGGTGAAGTTAAGGAGATATTTGATACATAAAGCACTGAATTAAATTCCAAACAAACAATCTGTCAGACTATGACAAACATGCCATAAAAAGCACAGAATTTCAAGTTGACTGCAAATGCACTTACCCAGAATATCTTTTAAATGCTGTGACTTTTTAATACTAACACAGACAGTTCTGAGTTTTTACTGATCACAGGCAGTTGAACGTTGAACTCCTAAGCCCATGTGAGATGCAAACTAACCAGAACCCTTATGAAATTCAAATAACCATCTTAAGAGAATGAAGAACTATTAGACTTAAGTTTCTTTTAAAAACATAAAAGAAAATAAATAAGGCAATATTAAGGAGAACTCAAATATTTTCTCTAATTTCAGCTCTGAGAGAATGCTCTCTAATGTCTGGCAAACAAACAAAAAACCAGAGTGACACTGAGTCCATCTCCTTTCTTGTACTTACATATACTAGGGTCTTTCCTGAGTCCATTATAAAAATCTCAGAAAAAAGTGGTCTTGTCAAAAGATGCTGCACCGCACCTCTATGGAAGTTACCTTCATCACACAGAGTTGGCACACACTGAATACAGCAGAAACAGCAGCTGGTTGCTCCTCTCAACTATTAAGTGGCTCATTTATTAAGCATGGATGACTGTAGCACTGCAAGTGTCAAAAGGAACCTGCCTCTCTCACCTCATCCTATGGAATTAGGTTTGCTTGAAGACAAATTTTGCTTCACTTCTAGTCGATACCTTAATACATATGTGCAAAAAATTTAAAAAGACTCATGGTAACTGGTATTAGGGACAGAATAAGCATTTCACTTTTAAGTGCCTGTTTTCTGATTTTTAATTATACTCTATATAACTAAGCTAAAAAAAAAAAAAATAAAAGCCATGCCACTGCAGGTTTCCTTATAAAGATGGCTGTATAGCGTTCTCTTCGTGGTCACCAAACTTGAAAGTAGTTAACTGATCTCCCAGAAAAAGATACTGCTGTCTACAGAACCAATTCTAAGCAGCTTCTGCCTTAGGTATGGTGTTTTCTTAACACTGGCAGAGTCATACGGTCACAGAACACAGCTGGTTCTTAGCAAGTTTCACTGTGCTATTATTTATATAGTAGTAACCAGAGCAATAGTTCTCATACCAGGTATGACGCTGCCCCACCCCCAAGGAATCACAAGCCTCAAGGTTAAATCAGAACGAGACGATGAGCAAAAGAATAAGAAATTAATGGCTCTAAAAGGACTCAGAGCAGGAAGCCACTACACTGGTGGAAACCTGAGAACAGACCTACCTTGAAGCATGCTTATGACTACTATTCAAGATAGAAATGAAACTAATCCAGCCAGAAGATGACACTACCCATGTGCAGAAGACAGCTTGATGAGTATAAGAGCTGATACTTCCTTAAATACCCCAGCTGTTCTTCCATACTTTCAACGTATACTAACAGTTATGTAAAAGAAAGCCACTGATCACCCTCCAGTTTCAGACTTACCACCTGATGTTCTAGCACCAGTTTGCCACTAACTGTGAAACCAGAACATTAGTAAGTTAAATATATGCTTTACTAAATGAAAAGATTAGCAAAGAAGCTTTCAAAGACAGGAAGAAGCTATAATTTCTCAGACATGGTTCCTCAGTTATAACTTCCTTGACTCTTAATCTAGGATGAAGTTTCATAAAAGGAAAGCTTACCTTCTTAGGAAAAGGGATTCGACTTGCTAAACAACCAACAGAAGCACACGCAAGCAGGCTCTCTCAGAGAAGCTGCAGCTATATGATAAAAGGCAGTAAGATTAAGTCACCAGACAAATTGGACTAATGCTACTGGGCCCCTCTCATTCAGACTAGCGCTTTTAACGTAACTCCAGCAGTTTAGGGGCCCCTACAGCTCACACTGATTAAGGAAAACACATTCACATTAATTATCATGCAATCTGACCTATTAACACTAATTTTGACCTAGCAAATTTTGGCCTTTCATTTTATGCTAGTTAAGGAGCTCTCAGAGGACACTTTTTATGAATGAGATACTGAAGACTAATTCTAGATTTCATTCAATAAAAAAAGGAAGAAGTCACATGTAATGAAGCAGTAGCTATTCAAAGAAAGGGAACAGTTTCTATTTTTGCAACATCCAACAGCCCAAGGTAACTTCTACAGATCATAGGGAAGTGTTAGGTCTTTAACTGACAGGCGCAGCTACAGCTAATATATCTATCTTCATTCATTTTATTTGACGAGAATGTAGAGAAAGAAAAAAAAAAAAAGATAGCTGAAAACTTTCTCCACACATCCAGTGATTACTGCTACGTGCTTCCTTCCCAATACCATTTTTCTAAATTTCTAGACTGTACAGCAAAACAAGCTCTGAACAATTACCACCACATGCTTACCTATCTGGGACATTACACTTTGTCAGGTTGGCAGTTCCAAGGCATATATAAATAAAATTGAATTACTTTATCCCCTTTCCGCACTCAAATTCTGTTAACTTTTTTGTAAGATGGTAAGTTATTGTAACATGTAATAAGAGATGGTTTTAGAAGTAATAAAATTACTCCACCTGCAAGTACAACATTTCACACTCCAGGTGTCTTAGCCCATGGATTTTGCAATTTAACTTTAATATACACCATCCAAACAGGATTCACATTAAATCTACACTGGTGATAGAAACTATAAACCAAAACACAACATGTAGCCTACTTTCAAATCAACCTTATCTGTTGAATTTAGCATTCCTGAAACAAATTGCCAGCTTCTCACTTTTCTACTGCATTAAGCTGGGAAACGGGTAGCAAGTCTTCCTATGCGGTGCATTTTGTCCTACAATGAGCAAGATTGCTACCCTTTTAGTTACTATTTTTCTGTATCAAATCTTACATGGAAGAAACCATTTAAGAACACCCACACTGGGAAAAGTAAATGCCCCTTTTGTTAAGCAGGGACAAGATTAGATCTCGTTAGTCCGAAACATAAGATTAGGTAGTAGTTCACCACCACCAAGGCCTAATATGTGCCAAAGTAAAACCAGGGATGAAACGCTACTTGAGAAGTATAGTACACCCCCATGAACTCCCATCACATTTTTTGGTCATTCCCACAAAGTTCCTGTGATTCTGTCAGAATTTGAAGAAGTCATTAGAAGTTCGAAGTCAAGCAAGAGAACTGCACTGTCAGTTTTACAGTTTTTCTCTACTCAGTTTTTGAAAACAAAAAAAAAAGAAGAAAAAAACACACCACCCCAAATTCCCAGTGCTAATAATTAATACTTGCAGTCAAATAGTAGACATTGCAATGTCACCTTCCAGCAATCAAGGACTGCTAAGCTGTGACAAGTAAAAAAACATTCAAAGCCCAGAAGGGGACAGTCCAAGGATCTGTGCTACAACAGGGGACCCTCCATCTCACAATCAAGACAGGTATAAGTACAGTTACTTTATATCAGATACTGCAGTCAATTGAAACCCACTTTATATTAGGCATCTATTCTTGAGACAGCAGCAAGACAGAAGAAACTGATGCTGGGATCAACCCATGCTAAAAAGCCACTCAGAGACAGCTGAAGTTCTCCCTTCTTCCTTTGCAAAGAAACAGACCCTGATCAAAAGAAGACAGCACTGCTCAGGGCACAAGCCTCAGTCAAGAGCTAAGCTCCCTTTCCATCAAGTTCAGTAGCACGTTTGCTTGATCTCTATATCCACCTTTATTTTTAACTTGGTGACTGAATGATTAAAAAAATCCCACTTATGCTGATCCCAACCCACTCTTCCCCAGTTTGAAAACCAGCAACAGATGAAGTATTTAATAAAAAATGCAAATGATTGATTAATGATCATGAAATTAACACTAACATTCTGCTTCAGAATAAAAACATGACGTATAGCTTTGAGGGTACACAGGGATGAGAAGGAGTGTCATTTTCTCAGCCTGTACTCTCCTGATGGTTCTGGATACAGGCTTCCTCAAACTGTTAAAACATGTGCATAAACTAGCTTATGACTGCCTTATTTTGTACATAGGTGTTTAGAAAACATTTGTAAGCTCCATTTAATAAGACTCCTACAAGAAATACCTTGGAGTTATGTTCCCAGAACAGCCAAAGGGGAAAAAAACCCACCACCAAAAAACCCACTAAAACCCCACATTGCAAAACCCACTTGATCTTAGTACTATGTGGAAATTGCTAGTTTAAACACTAATTCTTTCTTTTAAGCTGGTGTAACCAGTCTAATATCAGCTAGCCAGAAGTCAAGAACATGTATTCTGAATGTTCACTAAATTAGCAGAATCTTTGATACAACCTTAGAGTAAGAAAACAAGGAGGATTCCCTTTTCAAGCTCACACAAGAAAAACACTATTTCACAAAACCAAGCATATCATTGAAGTTTCTGGTACAACATAAAACCCAGTTTGATGAAATCATGCACCAAACTGATCCAAATAGCTTAATGAAACAATGCATAAATGTTTTTACTTACAGATGTTATATTCATATTTCCTGATACAGACTTATATTGTCCTCCCAATTTGCTTACGGAAAGAACCAGAAGGTCTGAGCAGCATCTCAAGCCATGCCAAACCATTTGCTGCTATACTTCATTTTCCAAGTCTGATGTTTACAGTTGTTAAAATGTTAACCAATCTCCTGAAAGGAGAAAAATCCTGGACTGTTCTCCAAGAACCAGAAGAGGGGGGCCCAGAAATATGGGGGCTTTATTTATTCATAGAGCTCTGACTCCTCATGCTGCTTCCATCCAATAAAACAGGATACCCACTGGAAGGTAAGTAGAAAGCCACTGGAAAGCAAAGAAAGCATCCACATCTTTAAAGAGCTGAAACATTCAGGACATTAAAGCAAGGTAAGTTATGCAGTCTTTCACATATGCTCAAGTTATCTCAGCAACACTACACAACTGATAGTGGGACAAAAGGTGGTTTGTACAACCTAAGACAGCATTCACCATGTGAAAGTCTAAGAACCCTTTATCCTAGAGGACTTGCTGAGCAAGTAATTTCCTTCCAACATGTTGTAAGGCCTATAGATCAGCTTCATCGTACCAGAACAACAAATTTAGTTGTCCTAGGCCTAAGATGCAATCTATGATCAGCCACTTAGCAGTTATCTGTGCTTACAAAACACTGCTTGAAATAATCTCATTTATTACAAAGATGTAAGCAAAATTTTGAGAAACAGCTGCCAGAATTAAGCCTTCAGGGCCCATACTTAAGATCTTTGTTAGAGTAATTTCAAAACATTTCACTCAAAGAATATCCTAACCTTCCTGAACAACAGCCATGAAGGACAACATTTTTCTGTTTATAATTAATATTTTTGATTAAAGAAGTCACATACTTGTGTATATTCACTCACCAGATTCTTTAACCTAAACCTTTTATTTAGGGGGCACTGTTCTTAAACTTTCTGAAGAAAAGGTACCAAGAAATTGATAGAGTGCTGTTCCTGACAAACACTCGCCACCTTTTCTCTGTAAAGAGAAAAGTTGTTAGAATCCTCCAAGACTCATCATTTTAAAAGTTAATAAAGAGGCACCTGAAGAAACATGTAAGTTAAAAACGGAGATCATTTCATCACTGTATTTCTCCTTTCCAAAACAAACCTTTCTCCCAGAATGAACTTTGTTTGCAATTCAGCCAAGTTCAACTGCCACGCATTTCTAAACGCTTGCATGTGTTCATCTTGTTTATGAAACGGAAACTCTATCAGAGAATCCCAAACCCCAAGGTACAACATATACAAATCCTAGACCATGCGCTAGCTCACTACATTATTAGAGAGAGGCTAAGAAACTAGAAGTATATTTGAGTATTTGTAGGCCATCTGAAACTAATTCACCCTCTCAAGCCAGACAACTATTTTATTCTCTGCTCTTCATAGACCTGTATTTTTTTACTACTTTTTTTTTTTAAACAGGGAGAGAAAGAGGCTAGAAGGAATTTCATTCTTCTACATATTCATCTCTTGGTATGAGTTTCTCTTCTGTTAGTGCCAGTCATCATGTTTACAAGAACATGAAGTCAAAGTACAGTGATGCTCAGGTCGAGACATTTTAAAACTAAAACAAAATAAAGACAAGTAAAATAGAGCAAGTTAGAAAACCGTACAGGCTCAGTAAACATGCAATTGGCCAACACTAACCTCTAAAACTTTTGGGCAGGAGTAAGCTAAGATCTGCAGGCCTAGGGTTTCCACAGCTTTAACGAGCTGATGGGTTTTGCTTACATTAACATATGTTCTAGAGAGAATTGCTTCTCCTATGAAGTACGTACTTGATATTACTGTACTGACACAAATATATAAGCCATGGACAATTAAATCCTTTCAGGTACAGTAATGAAGCATTTGAAGATAATTATCTAGCATATTTTCCCTCCCCTTTTACTGTACAGATGAAGGCAAAGGCAGCTTGCTCTCAGATTAGCAGGCAGAGCTGTAAGACTGTTGCTGGAAGTAGGGTGAGAGCCCGTACGCAGCACTGTCATTCTGCATACTTCTGCTACTGCATAAAATGGAAAGAGCTTCTAGTATTTTGCAAGTAGGAGACGGAAAGTTACATATCAGTTATTCTACCGACAGACAAATCTCGGGAGGTTACACGGAGCGTCCAAACTAACACCAAAATAAGAGGCTGCCATTTACCATCTGTTTGCCTCTCTCTCTCTCTCAGGGAAAAAAAAAANCGGAACCTGCGGCGGCAGCCGGCCGGGCACTCAGGTGGCTGCTCCGACGACCTTTACGCGAGAGACGGGTAATCTCCGAGCTCGGGGCGCTCCGCTGCCAGCCCGGCCACCATCTTACATTAGGGAGACTTGCCCTGGTCGCTGCCTCCCCTGCGCTTGCGCCGCCGGCAGTGGGCGGGGAGCAATGGCGGGAGGGGGGGCCNAGTGTAGATCACAAAACAAATGGAGCCTGGCTCCAGGGAGGAGGAAGAAGGGGAGAAAGGAAATTTCCACGCAAATCCTAAGTGAATCACGCCGCGTTCCCCGCGCCCGGCCGCGTCGGCCTCCCTCAACAGAGGCAAGCAGCTCCGGGGGCACCGTCCCTCCGCGGCCGCGGCCCAACGGCTCCCCCGCGCCGCGGAGGAAATCAATAGAGCTTCCTCCGGGCAGCGGCACGGAGGGACCCTCCTTGCCCGGCGCCCCCCGGGGAGGGGCCGCCCGCTCGCCCCCTCGCCCTCCCCAGACGGCCCGGTGCCCTCAGCGTACGGCAGCGGCCCGGCGCGTCCCCTCCGCCGCCGGGGCTGGCACCGGGGGGTGGGCTGAGGCCTGCGCCGTCCCAGCGAAGCCTCGGCGCTCTCGTAGTTAGAGCGGCCCGGCTCCCCCCGCCTCCTCCTCGCCTCTCCTTCCCTCCCTCCTTCCTTCCCTGGCCCGGCCTTCAGCTCGCACTCACCCGCCTTCCTCCTCCCTGCCCGGCCCGCGGTGCGTGTGCGCGGCTCTCCCTCACGTTGACCG
>VYZX01018431.1:50253-99551 GCA_013401335.1 Brachypteracias leptosomus
GGGGAAGAAAACCGCAGCGACGCTCCTGTGGCGGAACCTGCGGCGGCAGCCGGCCGGGCACTCAGGTGGCTGCTCCGACGACCTTTACGCGAGAGACGGGTAATCTCCGAGCTCGGGGCGCTCCGCTGCCAGCCCGGCCACCATCTTACATTAGGGAGACTTGCCCTGGTCGCTGCCTCCCCTGCGCTTGCGCCGCCGGCAGTGGGCGGGGATCAATGGCGGGAGGAGGGGCCGGGGCGCGACGGCAACAGTCGCGACGGCGCTGAGCCTGACGGAGCTTGTAGGCAACGGGCAGGGCAGGGCGGGAGGCGGCGGCGGCGGCTGCTGTGCAGTCCTGAGCCGGGGTGGCCGGTCGCATCCCGCCACTGCTGCCCCCCGCCTTAACGCCGCGATCCCCCCCGCTCTTCCCGGGCAGAGCCGCCCCAGTCCGGCGCCCGGCTCCGGGGAGTCTTCGGCTGTAACCGCGCCGCAAGTGCAGCCACCTGTTGCTGGCCATTAAACTTGTGCGTGTGTGAAGAACGGGGTTGATCTTGCTTTGGGGTTTTCCCCCCGCCAGGTCGAAGCGACGCCGCCTGCCGCCCTCGCAGGCTTTGCCGGCTGTGGGCTGCACCGCCTGGGCACGGGGACGTCCTGGCAGCAAGAGCAGCTGTCGCGGCGGCGGGGTCACGACTGGCCGCGGCTCCCACTGAAGCCAGCCCAGGCAGCGGTTCCTCACAGCGCGTCCTTTTCCTCACACACCGGGAGCGGGGATCTGCGTCCCTGCGCTGTCCCGGTCCTCGCCTCCCGCGGCTGGTGGCTCCCACCATAGCCCCAGCTTGGCAGCCCCGTCCTCCCGGAGGGCACCCCCATGCCACCTCCCCCCTTTCCTTTCCTTTCTTCCTTTTTTTCTCTCTTTTTTTTCTCCATCCTCCCAGGCTCCAGCAACGAGGACCCGGTGTGACAAGATTGCTCCGCTAACGAAGACATCTGTTTCTCAGGTTGCAAAATTTGGAGACCTCTTCCACGCCGCCCCAGTTTCTGGCCCGTGGTGCTCCTGTCCCACCAGGCCTGATTTTGGGTGGCTAAAGCTTCCCTCACACACCTGGTGCCGCCCTGTGCTTGGGCATGGCAGTCCCACAGCACGTGGTGCTGCCCCTTCACTGTACGTATTTTTGTTATTATTATTTTAGGATTTTCCAGGTTGATTTCCCATTTGGAACAGAAGCCAATGGCTGGCACAGGAAAAGGTGTTTTCTTGATTTTCTCACTTCACATATAAAATCCAGGCAAATTCTGTTTCCATGTGTTGGGGCTGTAAGTAATTTTGACAGAAGCAACTTCCTGCAAATTCTCAGGGAAATGATTTCTCCTCTGCCAAAACGACTCAGAATTGTAGTCTCTATTGTCAGAAACTCACACAAACCACATTGCTTCTGTCTTCTCTTTCTACAGCACACACCCTGGGCCATGGGCCTGTTAAAACTGAACCTGTAACTCTCTCCTCCTTTTTCTTGTAATTCTTATGCCACACAAAGGACCTCAACACCTCAGCTAACAGACAAAATGAGAGCTTTTACTTGCCACCTTTATAGCTTTCCAGTGGCTCTCCTGCAGCAACATCTTTAGCTCTCCAAACAGGCAGTCCCATCCTGGGTGTTTAATTATCAGTTATCTCCAGTGCCCAAGCCATTACTACTCCATGGCACAAGCCATGACAAGACCCACCTGAGAATTTTACTTATTCCAGCCATTGATAGGAAAGAGAGGTATTTATCACAGAATGCACTGGTGTAACTATTTCTTTTAGTGGCGTGACGTTTTTCTTTACTTTTGTGTCTGAGATTGAAGGGTTACATCAGTACAGCCTCACATAATATGCCCATTCCCTTAACAGTGAAGTGCCTTGTGTTGGCTCAGCTTATCTCCTTCCTGAAACAGGTTAGCATTACCTTGCACTTACTAAGTTTTATATTGATATAAGTATATCCACAATAGGAAAGCTCTATGAATTAAGTTTACCGCTTCTGGCTGCAGACAAGACCCAGGTCTGCATAAAAATAAATCCTGTTTTCAGTAGTAGTCTTGACATGTGAACACAAATTCAATGTTCTTTTGAAAACAAAACATACAATGGACTATAAACACCTATACATGGGAGAAATTCCACATTTCTCTGCATATATATTCAACTGTAATATATACTTTGTATATATAGGTACATATTCATCAAATTCAGATGAATATATATAAAATATATTTCTCAAAAAGTTTATACTTTCCACATTTTCTAATCAACCTATATATAAACCATTACTTTTCAGAAGTACCCATTATGTAAGTAACTTTTATAAGGAATGTAATTGTTGACATACCTAATACCTGGCAGTGTTTCCTGTTGAATAAAAGCAAGTACTCTGACAAAGAAAGGAAGTTTAAAAATAATATATCTAAAAGCTGCAATTCTTGGTCAGAGTTGAGGCTGTTTATTAAGTGAACTGTGATTTCTTTTAATCTACTATTGAGGATTCTTTACTTAGTAAGAGTCTGTTCATATCCCTTTTCTGAGCCCTGCATGAACACAACTTTCATCAGCATCCAATTATAAGGTAGAAAAAAACCTACATGGCTGAAGATTACTTTGACTAATGTTACTGAAGGTTACCCATAGCCCTGTTTCCACTTCTGCTTCATTCTGGCAAAAATAATTCACTAGGCCATCATGTGGCCATTGTAAGATTTAATATGTCCTTAAATTAATTATTTTCTTTCTTTTAGGTAACTGTAATTGGTTTCATTAGATTAGTCTTACACAGCCACATTTTGACACCTTATTTGCTTTTGAAAACATTTGGGCTTCATTTGTTTTAAATAAGTTGGATAACTGAGCAGGATTGTTTCTAAGAAATTGTTTCCATATCTACAAGGCAAAGCTTTCATAATACATTTTCTTGGAAATAACCAATGTGTATTAGCCAGAGTAAAAATGCGTATCCATGTGATTTATTTGTTGTAGTTTGGCCCCCATTTCCCCATGATTTGTTGCATATGCACTGTTGTGCATTGATTTACACCATGTAATGGGAAGGTGCTCTCCCAGGCAATGCTCCGTGGTTGCTCTTGCGGAACAAATACAGGAACCTACCAGGATTCTGCAGTTTGGGGGAAACCAAGCTGTTTTCAGGACTCCATTGTTTCTGGACTCCACCACCATTTCAAATGGCTGTCAAGCTGTATGGAGGAAACACGGTGCAGATAAGAGATTGTAGCATCCCGAGAAGGTATTAGAAAGAGACACGATGGTGGGGTACCGATACTAGCAGAAAAGGAGGAGGTGGAAATTGAGTAATTCCCATGCCTGGATGGCATGAAGAGTAATTATGCTGTGATTTCAGGATGCTAAAGTTTGCATGGCATTTGTACAGACTGCAGTCTGAATACTCAGCAACAAAAAATCAACACAGCAGCACCTCTGCACATGGACATGTGTAACCATCAGTGTCTCAGTGCTTGGCAGAAATCCAGTTGGCTCGCTGCTCACTGGATTGATGCTGGTTTATCAGTGTGTGCTGGAAATATGTATTATGTATGTGTTTCAGTGTGCTGGTACTGAGAAAATACTTCAGGATTTTTAAAGTTCGTGATCCTGAGTTGTGCTGGAAATAGTGGCTGGACATTATCTATAAAGGGTGGGTGTTCAGACTCTATTCAGTGGCGCCCAGTGATAGGACAAGGGGCAACAGGCATAAACTACAACACAAGAAGATCCACCTAAATATAAAGGAAAAACTTCTTCACTTTGAGGGTGACAGAACACTGGAACAGGTTGCCCAGAGAGGTTGTGGAGTCTCCTTCTCCGGAGACTTTCAAAACCCGCCTGGATGTGCTCCTGTGCAACCTGATCTAGGCCAACCTGCTTTAGCAAGGGGGTCAAACTAGATGATCCCCAGAGGTCCCTTCCAATCCCTACTATTCTGTGACATTTGTGCCTATATTTCAGACTGAAACTTGGGTTTCATAAATAGAAAAAAAAAAGGGGGGGGTTTCAAGCTTCTGTAAAGCCTCATTGATTATTATGAGAAGTTCATAGACATTAATGCAGAATGATATACAATAGTTTATGACAATTTTTTTTGAAATTTAGCCTTATTTACTGCAACAAAGAATTGCTCCCTAGACTGCAATGGATGTTAATAACGTGTCCATTCCTTTTGTCACTCTGGGAGATATCTTTCTGCTTCTCTGGTTAATGATGCTTTTTACAGGGCAAATGTGTTGGAGAAAGAAACTGTATGACTGTTCTGAGTAACTGTAGAATAATAATGAAGGGCTTTGTTGGGAAATTGAAGGGCAGGTGGAGGAGCCTTAGAAACATTCTGATCAATATTTGCTGCAAGTGGCAGATGTTCACCATGTCTTGTTTGAAATCCATGAGAGCAGGAGGAGGTGTCCATGCTGCTCAGGGAAACAGGATGAGGGATTTGTCCAGCTCTTTCTTAAATGAGAGAATACAGTGGTGAAAAATGAATGTATTATAGCCAAAGATATGGGAAAGATGCATCTTTTTAAATGTTTTTGTGTTGTTAGGGGAAAATGAGAACTTTAGTGGGATGCCTTAGCCAATTTTTTCATGATAATCTTTACTTACTTGGCAGAACTCCGGCACAGTGCACTTTATCTGCTAAGTGCAGCTATCGTTGCGTATTAAAGCAGAAGTCACTCCTGTTTTCTGGAAAGGGTGCAGTGGGGACCGCTGGAAAGCCACCACTACTCTTGTTAGCCTCAGGGGGCACTTGAGGTAGTGGTATACAATTCTAATATTTTTTAGAGATCTATTTCCTTCTGCACATTTACAGCAAATCTTCCTGTTTTCCTTGTCCCAAATGCCTCTGAATATAGACACTCGTGCAAATGTTAACACAAGTTGTCACAAACATCCTTCCAGCTCATTTTTTTTTCCCTTCTGGCTCCTGTGCTGAAATCCATCCACAGAATCCTTGGACTTGTCCTTCCTATCCTCCTTTCTCAAAACATTTTTTATGTATCAAGCAGCTTGCAAGGCTTGTATTCCTCATCATAACGGTGCCTCAGTTGCCAGAGACAAATCGCAAATATTTGTCATTTCTACACTGAACTCAGTGCCAATGATAATAGGTTTCTTTTTTTTTCTCAATTTTGGAATGTCATTCCCATCTGGTTTTCCAGTTTGGGCTTCCCTAGAAAATGGATGTTTTCAGGGAACCCGGTAGTGTGTAATAAAATGTGATACCTTTCACTCTATATCTCTTTTCTGTAGAAATCCTGTGCTGATGTTAGAATGGGAAGGAGGGAAGAAGGTGCTAGGCTAACGAGAGATAAATAGCAACAGGATTCAAGTTTGCAGTTCCATATGCACCTCTGTAGCAATGTTACCTTGAAGTCACCTTTCTCATCTAAGAGATGAGAAAAAGCCTCACTGAGAAAGGCAATGGATAAATCAGAAAGATATGCAACATTGCATAGAAGGGTACTGAAACATATTCAATTGCAGAAGTGAGAGAGAGACACCATGCAGATAAGCAAAAAAGAAGGCTGCTTTGCTTTGCTCTGTGCATAGTAAACTGGAGCTCAGTCTTTGCCTTAAGATCTCCTAGAACACATACAGGTCAGCATCATGTGCATTAGAAGGGAACAGACTTTAGAGCCTAAATCCAAGAATTTTATATTGCTAAAGATTTGATTGCAAGTGTCTTATAATCTCAGTATTTTGAAATGTTTAATTTTGATAATTCACCTCATGAAATGTGAAAGGAGCTAAAGAGTGCTGAACAAACTATGAGCCAAAATATATTTGCTATTGCTTCTTTTCTGTACCTGCTGTTGCAATAAATATGCCTGCCCTGCAATCTGCATTCCCTTTATCTCCTGCGGTGCCACCACGTTATTCAAGTGGCAGGAAGAGTAGCAGCAAGCCCACGTGTGTTGTCAAACAGCGTGAGCTGGGGACAGAAGATTGTGTTCTTGTTTGTGGAGCACCACAATGACCACACCAGGGAAGGCAGTGCCAAATGGATGGAAAGAGGTTCATGGTTCATACAGCTTATTTCCACTGCTGGTGATGGCATCTAGACACTCCCTGGTTTAGAGATGCAGAGATACAATATAATACAGGGCATGATAGGAATATTTCCCTCTGCAGCATTTTCAAGCTGACTGTCTATTTGGATTTCAAACAGCATTTTTGTAACCTCAGTCTTTGCATTTCAGTTAAGTGCTTTGAAAAAAAAAAAAGCTCTACAGCTCCCTATTTCAAGTGACATCATTTGACAGCTGTGCTGAATGACCTGGGTAAGTTACAATACTAAAGTTCAGCAGTGACTTCCAATGGATAAATTTTTGACAGTTCATCCTATTCTGGACAATTAGAAGCCCTGGAGGTCCTGTTCACATCCTTTGTGCTCTTGTAGACCAGCCAGTGTTATTTTGCTTTATGGTGGCACTGGTCTGTTTCTCAGAAATGTCTCTCTCTTGCATTCAGTTTGACCAACAATCATAAATATTAATATTTGAGGCAGTGTCATAGAGTTGGAACTGGATGTGCTACACATAACTGTGAGAAAATATCAGAGGAGGAAAAGAGGTTATTCTCTAAAAAAAGGTGTGAATCAGGATACAAACACTGGAATTGCAAAGGAAGCCATTAGCATTCAGCAAGAGTGATAATATATGTAATCTTGTAATAGAAAAGGGCACTCAGGAATCAGATAGCAAATAAACCTTATCACATTATACAACAAGGGAAAATCATTCAAAAATGGACAGACTCCTCTCATGAGCTTGATGCAGCGGCCATGGGCTGGTTCATGCAAAAAGAAAGCCCAACCACTTTAAAACAATCTTTGTGAAAGCGCTCAAGCCAACTCATCTAAAATATTTGAAGTAACATTCTTGTGTAGACAGGACTTCATTATGTTACTTGTTATTGTTTTCAGGGAGTCCTCAGCTGGTCTTTAAAGCACAACATATATTACGAGAGAGAATGATTGCTCATCGTTGTTGTTTTCCTTAATTGCCTTCTATATTAGTGTGTTCAAAAGAATGTATTTTTTCTCTTCTGCCCTTCTCTGCCTGTATCCAACAGCACTCAGCATTTTCCACAGAGCTCAAAATTGCTCACATTCTTATAAAAACGCCTCAGCTGTATGGGATTTGCTGAGATAAAATAAAAAGTGCATGACTTGGGAAAATGCAACACTTGATCCTGCGTATTGATTCCATGGCTGCCGTATAAACGGGAACTGTTAGTGACAAGAATTGCCACTGACTTTATTGACATTGGAGCTCATATTCTGCATAGGCCAGGTGTGACGTGAGCTTACCTGTCAAGAAGGTATGATGTTGCATTACAGGGCTGGAGTGAACTTTGATGCTTGTAAATATATTGCACCAGCCAAGCTCCAGCTGCAACCTTGCAGTTTTCCAGGCAGATCTACTTCCTTTTGCCAAAGCGACGAGAGCTACCACAGCTAATTTTATGCTATATAAATAATGCTGATAGAGAGACAAGTTTGAAATTAGATAGGTTAGATAGGAAAAATAATAGATTAAATAGGGAAGTCAAAGCATTTGTTAATCAGAAATATGAGTAAGTTCCTTAAGGAGCTGCAGGAACCTGACTGTAATGACGACAAATGAGAGATCCCAGAATAATAAGATCAGTCTTGCATATAGGCAGCGCTGTAACTGAGACTCCATATGACACAGATGTGCTTGGTGTACAGAGAAATTGGGCCCTTATATTCTGATAGAGAACATTTCCTCCTCTTAACAACCTCTGCCTGACACGCTGACAGAGAGAAGGTTATGCTATGTGCCTTGCGTTGCTCTGCTTGCTTTTCCCTTCTGCTTCATCTTCCCTCCAGCGCCCTGCAGCACAACGGGCCCAGGCTGAGAGCCACCAAGGGCAGAGATCATGTCCAGGGGGAGCAGAGACCAGCCAGGTATCCTGACTGTATTGCATAGGTTAACCAAGACACCTAAAAGATGCTAGATGTTTTTCTGGTTTAATACATATTTTTTATTCTTTCATATGCATTTTAAAATTTCACTGTGTTTTCCTCTGCAACATTTAAAAATCATTGGCACATCATTGCATGAATAGGAGAATTTCCTGCTAACAGGCCAGACATAGAATTAAAGCCCTGGGGAGACCTAGTATGTTTTACTCCTAATAATCTAGCACTTGGGCTTTTTTAAGGAATGATGAATTGCCTCTGATTCTTAAATAGATTATTGTAAGCTGTAGTCAGTCAGCCTCTGATAGGAGCCATATTTTGCTAAACTATGTAAATGATGTACTGATTTTTACTTTAACTTACTTTCATTTTGTTTTCTTCTCCTTACTCTCTTTCTATTGGTATCGCACCTGGAAAACTGAAAAGACATTTTGCATGGAAAGCTTCAGCACAGATGTGCCACCAGCATTTCCACTGACAGCATATTGTGTCATGCTTGCCTAAAGTGCTTATAATTTGTCACTGTATGCTGGGCCTTAAAATGTACTGCACCGTTGTTGGATTGATATGGGGAGAAGGAACAATATGCTGAGGGTTTTGTGTGGTTTTAGTCCACGTCTAGCAGTATTTATCCTAAGTAGTAAATAAACCAGTGTAATGTCTAACGGCCACAACTTTCAAAACTTGTAGGTGTTTATTTGCATGGGATCCCATGATAGTTGGTCTGATTTCCAAAATAGGTGAGCAGTTGCAGCTTCTCCTGAGGTCAATGAAAACTCATCTTCTCTGAAAGGCAGTTCCATTCTGCAAGTTTCCCACACAGAATTTCCATGTTGAATATTAGCCCTGCACTGTGGAAAACCCTGGGTGCATTTGGTATTATGATATTAAAAAAAAAAAAAAAAGTGAGTACCCACCAGATTCTACCAAATGTATCCAGAATCTTCCTTGTTTAATCTCTTGGGTGTATTGTGTTGAAATACATTTTGAAAGAACTTCAGGGTAAAGCTACAACTAAGCAGAATAGTAGGTAATGAAGAATCTCCTGAGAGAACAGAGTAAGGAATGTACTGTGGAGTAAGATACCCAGGATGGTGCCTAACAGTAGGTTCTGACATAAGCATGTGGACAGCTTTGTTGTCCTTCAGAGACAACCTATTCATTCAAGTGACATGGTGGGCCATCACTTTCTTCACTCTTCAGTGCAGAGGCAGCAGTGTAAGAGCTGGTGGGCAGCCAGCTACTTCCCACTTTGGTAAAAACACTTTGCCAAAATCAGGTATGAGAGGGAAGCAAGTTGCTGGTTGCTTGCTTCTTCACTCCTCTTTGCAGATAGGAATCTAGACGCTGGACTTTCATCCTTCTGAGTAATATATACCTTTCCTCATTCTTCTGAGCAGTATATACCTTGACTCATTGCAGGGCTACTTCAAAGGCACAGAAATCAGAGGCAGCACTCTCAGACCTTTCAGCACTACAGTGAAGTCATATGTTCTCACCTCAGGACAGGTAGGAGTTAAGTCACCTCAGCTGAGGTCTTAGTAAAGACAAGGGAGTTATTTTATCATCTTCAAGGTTATGCAAGCTTATGTCAATTTAGTAAGTGAAAATATCCTTGTGGATTTTAATTTAAAATAGTTAAATAGGCATAGTATCTATTTACTGAGGTATGACTATTTTCATAAAATTTAAAAAGCAGAAGCAAAGGGCGCAGCTCTCAAAATATGAAGTAAAACTTCTGAAAGAATAACTGGTTCTGTTGTACTCCTATACAAAGCAGAACATGATGGCCTAATTGAGATTTATTAGGCATTGTTTTCTAATTGTTGATGTGACTGAACAATCAAGACTGTAAAAGGTGCTTGGCTAATATTCTGAGCAGTGTACTTCCTTAAGGAACCTTAGTTATGATAAAGCATTTGCCTTTAATTGGTACCTTTCATCTCAGATAACTGAGGAATTAAGAGGATAAATAAAGCCACCTTAGGCATGTTATGTACTCCTTATGTTCAGATAAAACAGCTCTGCATATCATGAAGCAACCAGTTCATGAAAGAAGTCTCAAAAAAATTCAGCATACAAGAGTTCAAAAGGATCATAGCTCTAAGCCTTCTTTTTAGGAAGTGCTCCAGTGCTTAAGCTTTTGCACCTGTGAAATTCAAGCAGTTGTTTTAAATAAAAGCTATAAAAGTGAGCCCTGGCAGTTTACTCTGCTGTGGAGCAGACTGACAGCACAGTTTTCTGTGAGGTGTGTCCTACTGGGTAAAGGCTGAGCTTGGGTGGTTTGCTCATGTCACAGCATGTGACAAAAGGTTACCAGGAAGGTGATTACCCCTACCACAGCAGTTCTTGTGTCAACTGGCTTTAGCAATGGCAACCAGGCTTCCGTTGAAGATCTTCTTACTATGACATAGCTGCCTCCAGCCATGATTGGGATGAGAGAAGGATGTGGGCAGAGAGCATCATGTGAGAACATACACTGCCCTGGATGCTACTAGCTGTATGTGTACTTACTGTCCCCTTATTTTTTCCCCTTAACTTCAAATACCAACAATTAATACTATCCTATTAACTTCCTCTAAGTATGTGTTTGCACAGAATTTAAAGAGGAGGTAAGTAGTTTATGAACAGAGAGTCTTAGCAATAGCTCTAGAGAGAGACTAACTCCTCAAAAAGTCCTTTTTGTGGCGTCATGCATGAAAGTCAGTGTAAGGTAAGACTTGGATCATTATTTTATGGAGCCATGAATAGAGAGAACAGACACAGAACTTTCAGACAAGAATTCAGTTTATTGAGAGTACTGGGGCTATATGACTCACTGATTTATCTGAGTGGGCAAACAAACAAGAAAGTATTAAAAGAGTGGCTGTGATCAATAATAATAAAAACATGGTTTTGTTCTTGTTGAGATAAGAAAAAAATCACCCTTAGAATACAGATTGCTTTGGTTTGGAATACCTGTAGAGAAAAAAGGGTTATAGCTGGTCAGGTTGACAGAGCTGGTGGAAGTTCCCTTTCACATACGGCCCAGATTTTCAAGAACTCCCCAAAGTAACAGACACTTAAGTTACATTTCCTTGTGATTTAGGCAGAAAGTGAATTAGTATTTCAGCCTCATACTACTTGAGCAAGAGCTCTGGGCAGTTGAGGGCCTTGGGTTGTACTTCCATCAATTCTGTTGGTTGACACTGATACTTTTGTCCAAAAGACTTAATCACTCAGACAAATCACAGGATAAATATTCTTTACCTGGTAGTCTTTCGAATGGTGGGATTATCTCTACCCCATTCCCTGGCAGGTTCCAGTTCCACATCCAGTGAAAGTTTAATTATTTTTGCAAAATGAAGTGGCACTAATGAGAGATGGAGAGTATACAATGCCAAAATCCCCTCCAACATTTATGAGAGGTAGGAGATGTATGTTAATCTGGCGGCCGGAACTTAGCAAGCCTCTCACGACCTGAACAGGTAATCTGAGCTCCTCCAGTGAAAGGAAGGCATTAATCTTTCCTATAATGCTGTTTGGATCTCACCTCAAAATTGACACTACGATTTCTGAGAAGATCTGGGAAATCTCACTTTGAAACACATTTACTGTCAGCCAGTAAAAAACAATGTCAAACTAAGCCACCCAAAAGGCACAATCAAATCTTCATTAAAAATAAGGCCACCTCATTTTTAGAGGTTTCTCATAGCTTAGTGCCCTTGTGTAGTTACAGCTTAAATATACCTGCAAGCAAACCTTTCCCTCAGCGTCTCAGAATGAGTCAGTACCTCAAGCTCCTCCTGGGCTGGACCTCACCACAACTTCTTGTTTCTGCAGACAGACTGTGCATTAAATAAGACTGAGAGTGATGCATAATAAAAACAAAATTCTATTGTTAATAGGCAGATGCCTAGGAACGCAGCCGAGTAACACATTCTGAGTGTTATTTCCAAGCAAATATTGATTGTTGTTTGTAAAGAGATAGCACAGGATGTAAAGCTATCCTGAGTCCATAATCATAATTTACTGCTGTCAACTTAAATATAACTGGTATGACCCTTCATGAAGATACCAGCCATAAAGATGAGCGTAGGTCTTGGCCTTTGAATTTCTATTACTTAAATCAGTATTTCTTGTATGCATGCTTTCAGTCGGTTATTAACTTTTGAGTGAACTATTCTCCTAAGTATGCTTCATTATATTTCCACTAAGGTTAATCTACAATAGTAGTAGTTTTGGCTTGCAGAAGGACCTAAAGGATTACCATTCCACCATGCTGGACATCTGCAGACACACACATTAACTCTGAGAATTTTGTCTTCTCCATTGGCTAGGTCTCATTTTATTAGAGGGTTCAGATTAGCTGACCAGGTGTTTTTCTGCACTACCTTTCAAAGACAGAGATTTAGCTTTGACTGATTTAGAATAGGAATGTTCCTGAGTGATGAGGAAAATTAATTTTGACCATCTGAAGTCATCTAGAAGAAAGGAATGAGAGTTATATGTGCCAAACAGCTCAGAAACCTGCACATAAGAGAAAGGTTTTCCACTATTCTACTCTTAAGCACTCAAGCAACTGAATGAGCATAAGCCATAAACTCCAGCCTTGATCACTCAAGCACATAATATAGTTTAGTGCTCTGATGTCTAAGGTGTCACCTTGGTAGGAGTTATTGAACATGTGGTCTCAACAATTGCCCTATTAATTGTGAACAGCTAATATTGCTTCTCATTATCCTTCTGCAGCACAGTCACATCCAAAAAAGGCAGGAGGAGACCTTAACAGACATGTGACTTCCAGTGAAATATTTTGACACCAGAGCCAAATAATACAGTTGCCTATTTCAAAAATTTTATTTGTTCAGTCCATGCCCTTCAGATTCTTGCTCCTGAGGATAATTCTCCCTGATCCTCAGGAAACTTCAACAAAACAAAAACAGACTGGAGTAGAAAGCAAATCCTTTCTTATGCTACGTATTTAAACAGGACTTTCCTTCAAATAAGATATCTCAGAGCATCAGGACAGGGAAAGTATTTCAGTAACTGACTGTCAGAAGTGCACAAGCTAAATTCTGTGCACACCTTTCGAGTACAGGAACTTCTTATCTTGTACCCAGAGAACTCCAAAGAAGTGGACAGTGCTGGGGAGATAGTTAACAGCATGGTACTACAATTTGTGAAGCAATTTTATAGTGCAGTAGAGATGGCATTGTGAGATGCCCTTTTTTTGCTGAGTCTTACTGCTTCCTGTGTAAAATTCACTCAGTTTGTAAGTATAAAGTAATGATTTCTTCCAATTTAGCTCAGATTGACTGTCAAGATACTCCCATCTCCTGCATTATCACCTCTGGTGCAGTCAACACACTGGAGGGAAAGGATGCCATCCAGAGGGACCTTGACAGGCCTGAGAGATGGGCTCTCAAGTTCAACATGGCCAAGTGCAGGGTTCTGGACCTGGGTCAGGGCAATCTCAGGCACAAATACAGGCTGGGTGGAGAATGGATTGAGATCATCCCTGAGGAGAAGGACTTGGGGGTGTTGGCTGACAAAAAGCTCAACATGACCTAACAATGTATACTTTCAGCCCAGAAAGCCAATCCTATACTGGGCTGCATCAAAAGAAGCATGATCAGCAGGTTGAGGGAGGTGATTCTCCCGCTCTACTTTGTTCTTTTGAGAACCCACCTGGAGTACTACATCTAGCCCTGGGGTTCCCAACATAAGAAGGACATAGACCTGTTGGAGTGAATCCAGAGGAAAGCCAGAAAGGTGATCAGAGGGCTGGAACACCTTTGCTATGAAGAAAGGGTGAAAGATTTGGGGTTCTTTAGACTGGGGAAGAGAAGGCTCCAGGAGCATAGTATAGCAGCCTTCCAGTACGTAAATGGGGACTACAAGAAAGCTGGAGAGGTACTTACAAGAGCATGTAGTGATAGGACAAGAGCTAGTGGCTTTAAACTGAAAGAAGGTAAATTTCAATTAGATGTAAGGAGGAAGCTCTTCACAATGAGGGTGGTGGGGCCCTGGACCAGGCTGCCCAGAGAAGTTATGGATGCCTCCTGGAAGTGTTCAAGGCCAGGGTGGATGGGGCTTTGAGCAACCTGGTCCTGCTCATGGCAGGGGGGCCGGAACTTAGATGATCTTTGACGTCCCTTCTAACCCAAAACATTCAGTGACACATCTGTTCTCTGATAGGAACACAAAGGATGCAGTAAGTGTATATAATTCAGCCTGCAGAATATATACAACATGCTTCAGAAAGAGCTCAGAGTCAATTTCAGGACAAAGCCTGAATTTGTGGGCCTGGCAACCAACAAAAACATCAACCATCTGTAAATCTGATACAGAAATCACTGAACAATATGAATATCAATAAGGCAGTTGATGTGCCAACACTTCTACTTACTATATCAAATATCTCCTCTTTGCTTGCACTTTGTCTTTCCATCATTTCCCCCGCTGTATGTTTCTCCACCTCTTGTTGTCAATTACTAGCAGCTACATCATTACAATAATCAGATTATCTCCCTGGCTAGCAACTGCCTCATTCCCTTCAGAAGCTAAATGGGGAAATTATTACAAAAAAGAAAAGCTATTCTTCATTCTGGGATAGAGAAGAAAGAATAGCAACACAGGGCCCCAAAGCAGAAATTAGGAAAAAGTTAACTCACAA
This sequence comes from Brachypteracias leptosomus, assembly GCA_013401335.1. Classification (NCBI taxonomy): domain Eukaryota; kingdom Metazoa; phylum Chordata; class Aves; order Coraciiformes; family Brachypteraciidae; genus Brachypteracias; species Brachypteracias leptosomus. Next base: position 64,882 of record VYZX01018431.1, read on the forward strand.
TTTGTCACATAGTCAAGAACAGTATGTTCATTTTAGCTCTGAAGCCTGGACAGGGATCATAAAGACCCAATTGTCAAGCAGGAAAATTACTGATACTGTTTATCAAGGCATTAATTTCTGCTCAGATGCCTATAGACAATAATTGTCCTCACCTACACAGGAAGGGCAGCAGTCACTGTTGTTCAGCTCCTCTCCCCCTGTTCACAGACCCTGAAGAAGGTATTCATATAACTTGGAGAACATTTAGCTTTTTGTTGCCTTGGACTAGATAAACCACTTGCCCAAGCTAGCAACAACCTCACACAGTTTCTCTGATGAGCTTAGATACCATGGTGACAGTAGAAATATCTAGGATGGAAGACAGAGAAGTTATGAAGTCATTTTGTTGAGAAGTGCTGCAGGGAAAGGTCTTAGACTTTCTTCTAAGATTTGACACCGAGCTATCTTGATATATAAAGCACACTTTTTGCCAGAAAGACAGGATTATAGCCAGCTAGGAAGTTTTCATGAAAATTAGCCAGCATAGTAAGAGAATTCAGGGTTTTTTACTCTGCCAACTTAATGTAACCCCAAAACACATTCTTTTTCTCTGTTCAGATGGGGCCAGGCTAAAGATCCAGTCAATCGGCATTCCAAGCTTGCTGTGAAATGTTATACCCATTTTTACAGACCACTAAGCTGAGATGCACAGGCAGAGTTAATGTCAGTCAAAATAAGAGTTCAAGGAAGTTTTATGGTCTAATCAGTAGCCAGAAATGCTTTTGACTTTTTGGGTAAAGAGGCATATTTCACAACGTAAAGATTGGTCTCTTTATGTACAAGCACTTCTATAAGGCATCTTTTTCAGCTGCAATGCAGAAAAGCCTTTTAATTTTCACTTTGCCTCATCATGCAGGATGTGCTCACAATGACTGTCAAGATTAAAGGTAGAAAATTAAGCATGGCCTCTTGGGCGTCTGAATAATACTTTTTTTTTGCTAATAATTATTATAACTGATCATAATAAAGTGTAAAGAAAATAAACTATATCATCATTCTTTTCTTTGTATCTTGATGTGTGATTTGGCAACGAACCGCAACGACTAAATTTAAGTATTATTAGATTTAAGGATGTTACACCTATAATACATCACAAACCACCTAGAAGTTCCAGTCAAAGAGCAGGTTCCCATTGTGCAGCTCATTTTATTTATTACTAGTAGTTATTTCCACCTACAGAAAATAACATCTCTTACATGAAAGTCTCTCACCACACAGCAGAATTCACTACCCCACAGGCAATCTGGGACCTCCTTTCCCTGGAATCCAGAGGAATTAATATCTATCCCAGGTATTTAGTGTCAGCCTACCTGTGATACTTCACAGATTTTTGTCTAGTAATTAAGGATGAAAGAAGCTGGTGTCCCCCACTGAACCCAGGTCTACTGGAGAACTTGCTGAGAGCTATTGTTAGGAAGAGGAATGAGGAATTCTTTCCCTATAGTGACTTGGCAAAAATAGTCTGCCAAGCCAGCCAGTGATCTCGGTTAAACAATAAGATCCTAAATTAAAGGACAGCAAATAAAGGGAGAATAAGCAAAGAATTACTATTCATGGACTTGCCTACTCATCAAAGCACGGATGGATGCAGTTATGCCAATATAAATATGTGCAGAATGTATGGTATCTAGATACCTCTCTTACTTCATCCATACTAGGAGCTGTATTGTCACAACTATTTTGCATTAAAATATCACACTGATCACAGAGAAAGAGTATAACAAATGCTGTGCAGCTGGAGCTAAATGTAGTATCTTTCTTCTGAAGTTCAGCTGCCCAATGACCTACCCCATGCTATTCACTCTTTTCAGGGTGTTTATTTTCTTCATGTTGCTATGTGACCACTGGCCAATTGGCAAGGAGAGGAAAGAATTATCTGGAAATTTAAAATATTAAATCTGCAGTGGTTAGAAAGGATTTTTTCCTCTGACAGAAATTTAAAAAAAGTGTGCAATCTGGCTGCATCTGAATGCCAAAAGAAATATGACAGTCTTAACGCCTGGGATAGGCTTTTTAAAAAAATGGATTCATTTATTTATTTCTCTTTCTCTCTCTTTCTTTTTAAAGTCTTATTTCTTAAGGAAACAAGGCTTAGAAAATCACGCTCTGTCTGCCAAACTTTTACAGTAACTTTTGAACCTGTTGCAATTCCTGAACCAATTCCAGCCTAATCTGATCAAGGGCTAAAGGACTCAAAAACGTCCTCACAAACTTTGTGAAAATCAAAGAACATATAAGGGAAAAGATCAAAATAAGGATCTCTGTGGTTGGAAAGGCTGAAGCAAAACCCCAAGCTATCCATTGAGTTTGCCATGGCATCTCCAAATTTATCATGACACCTGCCTTCCATAGTCATGGGTCATGGGGTGGCACATGGGCAGTGTAGGAGCAGAGCTATGGCTTTGCAGGGATGGGGGTACATGGGAGAAGATACAGGAATGCCATACCTAGATACTGAGGCTGTTTAGTTCTGGTGCTTGTGGAGTAGCTTCACTTACTTTCTACTTTTGCTTCTTGTCTGGCACTTTTCCTTTCCTAGAATAAAATAAATAATTCACTGTCTATTGTTCTCATTGCAATAGGTCTGTTCTAGTTCATGGCTAAGACCAGGAAAAGGGAAATCTCAAGGAAATATGAGTTTTTGACTAAATGAACAAATTAAGGAGAATGGATTAATGTATTGAACTCTAAGAGGAGTTGTTTTTGAGAGGACATACTTTTTTCCCCTCCTATTTTTAAATTTCCTTTTCTCTCTCCTCTTCTGAGTAATCCATATGAAACTGTTTCTCTGGTTTCTGTATTTTTTTTCCTTATAGTTGCCTTGCCAATTCACTCTCACCCCAGGACCACTGCTCTCTCTATATTGTCTCCTTTGCTATTCCATTATAGGGAAGATCTAGAGAAACAAATATAGTTATTTTGCCAATTTCCCACGGGTCTAGTTCATTGGACATGGTTTTGCGACTGTGAAATATTGTTTTAATAAAGTTCAAGAGGGAAAACTATTGGCACTAAAAATTAATACATACTTCTGGTGGAATCTTTTATCTTAAAGGTAATACAGGAGGGAATTTCTGAAGGAGACTTGATTAATACTGGAATAGAGGGTGGTAAATTGACTTCAGATATGTGATTCTAAGAAACTAGTATTGTTCCTCAGCTCCAGATACATACATGTACAAATGTCTTTTTCACTTTCTTTTCTCCATTCCTGCTACTTTTTTCTTGCATGTATTTTGTGTTTAAATGCAACTTTCTTCATAGGATAACCCCTATCAATCAGGGTTGCTTTTACTTCTATACAAGATTGTAAACCCTAGTTCACCTATCAAAGCCCAAGAAACATGAGTTTTGAATGCCACACACCTGCTAACAAAGGCGAACAAGACTCAGTTTATTGTTTTTTAAGTGAATAGCGCTCTTTTAATCATCTACATTTAAATAAAGATCATCCATCATTTACAAATCACTTGCTTCATTTTTTGGAAGATTTTTATTTGAAAGCATAGAAACTGGAACCATTCTGGTTTTGAAAAAAAAAAAAATAATAGGTGCCCTTTTTATTTTCACTGAAAAAAAAAAAAAAAAAAGATTGGAAACGTTCTAATAGATTTACCTCCCAGGGCAGCGTCTGAATTTAGGCATTTTGCCTTATTCAATGAACACAGCTTATCGGAAAGGGTTTGAAAGGCAAGGGCCCCCTCAGCTCGGCCCGGTAAAGGCAGGGGGAAGCAAAGCCCACAGCATCGATGCGTTATTCGCAGCAGAGGAGCGAACGCCGGAACGCAGAACCGCAGTGCTCCTCCTTTTCCGCAGACATCTCGAAAAGCCTTGAAGACGACGGACACGATGAACTATTCGTGTACAACTCATTCCAGCAGGAACCGAGCCCGCCCCACCCGGGGCTCCGCGCCCCTCACCGACTACAACTCCCGCCAATCCGCGGCGCAAGGCCCGCAGCAGTGGCCTGCCCCTGCCACAGCGGCGCGGAAACGGCCGCTCGTTAACTTTCGCCAGCTGGGCCGCCCCTAAGCCAGAAAAGCTAGAGCTGTGGAACCCGCTGCTTGCCCTCTGCGGCGGGAGGGGCTAGCGGGTTGCTGCCCTGCTCCTCGGAAGGCGCCGCGCCGGGCAGCTCAGGCTGCTGCGGGGCCTTCCTCGGGCTGCGGCGCCGCGATCGCGCCTCCCTCACTCCAAGATGGCGGCGCCATTGGCGGTAAATTCGGGTAAGTGGAACGTGAGCGTGAGGCTACAGCTTTTCCCCCTCTGCGGCGGGGCCGCCAGCCGTCTTCGCCGCCGGTCGGAGGACGCCGGCTCCGCGCCCCGCCTCAAAGCCCGCGGAGTTGGGGGTGGCGGCCCTGGGAATGCCGGGCGTGAGGGGGCGGTGCGGCCCGGCCCGAGCGCGCGGCGGGAAGGGCTGCGGGGCTCCGGGTCGAGGGGGCCGCGGTGGTGCGGGAACGGCCTCCCCGCGGGCTCTCTCCCGTGCGGTGGTAGCCAGGGCGCTCAGGCCGCGCAGAGGAGCCTGGCGAAGTGATGGAGCTCCGCGGTCAGAGCTGCCGCCGAGCCCGGCTGATCGCGGCGTGAGGCTGGTGACATGAGATAGCAAAGGTCGCTTTGATTCGGGAGGACTGTAGTAGCTCGTTGCACGGGTGATTAAGCATTGCTTTTGTATTGTATTCATTTCTTAATGCTGTGTGCAATAAAATGCAAAAAAGAAATAAGTTCGTAATTTTACTCTGTGCTACACAAGGAGTCTGGAAGTATTGAGCTGGCTTCTCTTACATGGAGTGTTGCTAAGAATTAGGAGTGTCAGGATCATCCATGGTCCCTTCAGAGCACAAGGAGCAGTTTTGGGTTGCTAATGTAGCACTTATCCAGTATAACTGGGGACTAAATCTAATACAAAAGGAGATGATTAGATAATCTGAGAAGAATTTAAGAGATCGTGATGTGATCCAAACACTCCTTCTCTTCTTTCTCCTTAAGCCAAGGCCAGCTCAGTCAGATGGCTCAGGGCCTTCTCTAAATTAGTTTTGAATCCTTGTAGGGATGAAGATCCTCCCAGAGGCCCCTGCTCCAATATGTGACCACTTTAACAGTAATTTCCCCCCCCCCCCCACGTGTCAATCTGGTATTTTGTCATTGCNCAATTGGAAGTTTTGGCATTGCAGCTTGTGTCAGTTGCTGCTCATCTTCTCCTGGGGTACCTCTGTCTCTGTTTTCTGTATATAGTACCATTCAGTAGTTGAAGACAACAAAGTTTCCACCCTTCTTTAGCCTTCTTAATACTGAACAAGGTCAATTATTTCAGCTTCCCCTCCTTCATCCTGTTTTTTGGCTCCCTATTTCAGTGTCTTGCTCTGGCAAGCCCCAAACTGGATGCAGTACTGAAGAGCTCTGAGATGCCTAAATAATCAGTTTCCTGCACCTGCTGGCTGCAACTCTGTTAATACAGCCAGATGCGTAGGGGCTGCCTTTGCTAAGAGGACACGCTGCTGACTAGTGTTCAGCTTCCCATCTACCAGGACACTTGAGTGTTTTTCTGTAAAGCTGCTTTCTAGCTGCTTAGCTCCTACCCTGTATTCCTGTGTGGAGTTATTCTGTTCAGGTGCAAGACGTTGAGCTGCGTTAGGTTAATACAGGGAGAAGGGAGACCCTGTGAAAAGCAGCTGTGACTGGAATATGGGCATGGCCAAAATGTCTGTAACTAAGGTAGTGTATGTCATAGTGACTAGTTAATAAAGTTAAAAGTTCTGTTCCTGTGGCAAGCAAGGAGTAAATTTTACAGAGAAAATACTTTGATCTAACTGAATCAACTACATCCCTGCTTTCTCACAGAAAAGCAGTAATAAAGTAGGGACTCTTCATTCGAAATGTGACTTTGTTAAAGTGAAAATTAAAAATGTAGCGGAAGAAGGAGTTTTGTAAGTGAAAGATGAAATAAAACTTAAAGCAGATATGGCACTGGAACTAGTGAAGATTTTGCCTCAGGTTTTAGTATATTGTTTGTGGAGATGGACATAGTGTGCTTAAGTCTATAACTTGGCAAAAAGTTCAGGCGTAAGTGTCAACTATTGTTGCCAAAAGAAGCGGCCCAGCTTGTCCTTCATTGTTGATGGGATGGTCAGCTTTTCTAAAGCTCTAATAATAATAGAAATGGCATAAGTAGGGAAAAAGTCGGCATGGTTGCTGAAGTCCAACCTTTTTTACATCCCAGTTGTGTATTCCTTTCTGTGCAGTACTCCACCTTTGTGCTAGCATAGCTTGTGCCATCACAGAGCAAACTGGGTTGTAGATGCGATCCTGCTGAAAATAAACTACTTTTTGGATTAGTTTTCAGTTAGGAAAGTTAGATCCTTAATTTGTCTTAATGCCTTCCAGTACGTGTATTTGGGCTGATGTAAAGCAATTATATTGTAGGGACAAGGACAAACAAATGGGTGAGGAAGATAGTTGAACAGCTTTTGGCAGGCACTGTGGATTGTTGCTGGCATTTATTTGGCTCAGTAATTTAATAAGAGTGGAAAGATCATTTTAAGTTGAAGTGTATCTCTGAATTCTGAAGTTATGCAGGAGAGCCAGTTACAGTCTGGAAGGTGAAACTATTAGTCCAATAGCTATTTTTAGTAAATTTGGCTAGGTGTGGGTAACATGATTAAAACATTCTGCTTAGAAAGGACAGAGGGTTTGTTCTTTTTTACAGGCTGTCCTCCTGGATACAGCTCTACTGGCATTGTTAATTGTGTTATAAATGTCAGTTTTTGCTAGCGCTGAGTTTGGGATGAGGGAGTTTGTTCTTGTTTTGTGTGTTTTCTTCCGTTGCAACAGAATAAAACTAACAAAGTTTTACTTGGTTTGCTGTTTCCAAGACATCCTAAGTAGTGGTAAAACTGACTGAAACCAGTGATCTCACTCTGAGACTTGGTCTTGTCTTTACGCTCACTCAATATACTTGGCTTATGCTGCCTTATTATTCAGAGCATTCATATGTCATTTTTAGCATTACTTTGAGGTGCTATCTTGATTGTATGAAATAAGAGGGGCATCTTCACATCAGAGTAGCTACCTCTTGCTGGCTGTCTTAACGTAAGCAGCCTGGTCAAGACAAGGCGTGGATAGGTTTGACTCTGATGCACCTAGTCAGGTTTACCTTCAGAGTTAGAGCTGGTCGGAACAATCTTCGTGAAGATAAAATGTTGCCTCTGTACTTGATTTTATACCACAGTGTTAACTTGTATGTTAACAAGAAGAATAAGAAAAAAAAAAACTTAAGCAAGTTCTAGGTGAAACGCTAGTATTTTTGTTACTTTGCAAGGCATAGTTCTATCTTACAATTTCTCCAGAAGCAAAGCCAGTTTCAGAGGTCTCTGCCATTCACTACGCACTTGTTCTTTCCCTCTGTGCTTCAGGTGTTGCTCTTTCAATTGCTTTTATGATTGGCAGGGCATTTTGTAACCTGTGTGAATGAAATACTCTGATTTTTAAAAACAAGATTGGAAGGACTCTGAAAAATGTGGGTTTGTTCGGTTTGTTTTTCCATTCTTTAATTTGGATCATTTGACTAACATGATTTATAATTCAGTCCATCAGAGTTAACGAAGCAGGTGTGTGTATGGTTGGGAAGAAGTGGCCATGGATGAAGGAGGGCAGCAACCTCTTAATGCAGCTTTTCCATTGGAAAAACTGTAGTGTGCAAAAGCCACCGCTAGCTTATATCATCTTTGGGTCAGGGGCCATCTCAGTAGATGCTCAGGAATGCATAACACTACCTGCAGTGAGGCTGTGGTTGTCATGTCTTAGTTTGCAGGCAAACAATACAGTTGGTAATAAATTTATCGGGTGGGTTTAGTGGTGACTTGTCACGTGTAGAATCTGAAGCTTTTGCAAATACAGAATCACAGGACCTCTAAGATCATCGAGTCCAACTGTTATCTGTCTCTACCAGGCCCACTTCTACACTGTATCCTTGAGCACCCTATCTAGATGGCTTTTAAATACATCCAAGGATGGTGATTCAGCCACCTTCCTGGGCAGCCTGTTCCAGTCCTTTCAGCATAGAAGTTTTTCCTAATATCCAACCTAATCCTCCCCTGGCGTAAATACAAATTATATTTAGCAAGAGAAACATTTCGGTACTTCTGTTTAATGTGGGTCATAACACTTTGAGTTTTCTGGAAACTAATGCTAAGTGATAAGAATAATTTTCATCTGTAAGGTTTTCAGCTTAGACAACAATTCTGGCTAAATTACTAGTCTGAAGACTAGTTTGGTATATTGTTTTCATGTGCCATGTGTGCTGCTAGCTCTCTTCTTCCTCAGGCCAACACCAAACTCAGCAACATCCCCTCAGCATAACTTCATCTTTTATTCTTCATCTGTTTGCTCTTCTCCATCTCGAATCAGCCAACGGGGAACACACCACTGAGAGGGCTCAGCAAGCTGCGCCCAACAAGAAGCTCCTCCAACTGGCCCCAACAGGAACTCTCTTCTGCAGGAACTTTTTTAAAACTGATCAGCCTCTTGTTGTTGCTTCTTTCTTCTGTTGCTTCTCTCCAACTGGTTCAGTTCCTGTTCCCTCTCAAACTGATCTGGTTCCTGGTTGATAAATCTCTAGCCTTGCCCACCACCCAATCACAATCACCTGCGGGAAGTTGGGGCCTCCCACAGGTGGGCCATTTCTGCCTCTGGGGCCTTGGGGAAAAAAAACATGTTGCTGGGTTGTGACTCAGCCATAGGTCGATCCCAACTCAGGGCCCAGGCCCCAGCACTTCACCATGGTAAGGAAACTTCTAGTGCAAGTCTTCATCCTACAGACTTTGGTTTCTAAGTGAAACAACTTCTAGTGAGGAAGAGATCATTCAGCTGTAGGACTAAATTCAGATTTGAAATATGTAAACATCTCAGTGTTGAGGAAGAGGAGAGATAGTATTTCTAAAGTAGAGTCAGACTTCTCTTAAATCATATATTTGTGTTTGCTAGCTTCAAGAGATAATCTGGTCTTTTCTAAACACAATCAGGTATTTATATTCATCTGTCTACTTCTAGTAAAGGAAATTCATATCTTTATGAAGCTCTTGTACAGAATGTTAGCAGCAAATGTGTCTTAGGGATTAGAAGTACTTGTATTTATTCGTTTCTTAAATTAAAATGGGACAAATGAGTAAATGTGAAAGAAAATGTCTTTAGGCTTACGGTTTTTTTTTTTCTTATGTGATATTGCCTTTAATCTTACATTTTTGGTTTCTAATTTATTTTATTCTACACAGGCTGATGCAATGATGCAAAACATTTTGATAGCACTGCCGTTCAGTTTCAGTCCCTGGTATATTGGGTGTTTCTTTGTTTTTGATTTTTCTGTCACAAATAGAAAGCAGGAAGCCTGCCTTGCTTAGTTATGTTCAGATTCAAGGTCTGCTGTCCCGTTCTTAGTTATCCTTTATTCTTACCAAAATGGATGAAATTTCTTAAGCGTATAAGGGTGAACAATTAGAGTTTTTATCAAATATCTTTAGCAGCATACGTCATCTTTTCTGCTTCTCTAGCTCCCTAAATGCAATTAGGTTTTATATTAGAGCATTGTTTGGTTTTGGTTTGTTGTTTTTTTTGTTTGGTGGGTTTTTTTGTGTGTGTGCTTGAAAGGAAAATGTGCTTTGCTTGATGGGCACAATGGTCTATACTGTCAAGCTGAGACTAACAGTAAGTTAAAGTCTACTTACTGAAAATAGTGTATAAAAAATGTTTTCTTTCTTTCTCCATTTCAAATACATTGGTTTATTTCTTCTTTTAGCTGCCAGCTTGTGGGGTCCCTATAAGGACATATGGCAGACTGTCGTGAGTGCCATTTGGAAAAGGCAACCTGAAGCTATTCATCGCCTTGACCAGGTTTTAAAGAAACACAAATCTGACTTCATTGCTCTCTTCAGAAATCCGGTACTGGACTAATGCTCTCCTGTGGAATGAGTTGGAGAGCTGATGATTTACTCTGTCTTGTATTGTTGTATTATGTGCCATTTAGGCCCTGACCATTGTTTTCATTCTATGTTTGTGTAGTGCATAACACCACAAATGTGTTGTAGCAATCTTCTTCTGCTGAAGAGTACAAGTAGCTAAAGTAACACGTATTATTTTGTGTTTTGTACAGGATAATTTTATCTATAATGTGAAAAGTTATTTGAATGGTATTTTAAAAGGGTATAGTAAAAGTATCTGATAATCCATCAGTTAAGTATTAACTTTTTTCACTACTCTGTGTCTGAAATAAAGCACAACACTATTTTGTCTGGTTTTGGTTCATGCTAGTGGCTCAGTCAGGTTAATGAACACACAGGTGAACATATGAATTCACAAAAGATAGAATGTGTCTTCTTAAGAATGTGAGATGATGTGGAAAAACTCACTGGTTTTTGGGTGATGGATCACAAGGTAGCAACTAGAAATATGTCTTCTTTCAGTGGTGGTACTTCTGAAATAGTAAAAAAACCCCTCAACAGTATATGGCTTTTTAAACTGATAGGTCAGAAGAGTTAACAGTCAGTTGCAGAGTTTTGTCAGTGTATTTTAGCATTGGAGTTTAATAGAAAAAAAGAATGATGTGAAAAATAGTGCTTTGGAGTAGTGTGACAGTTCTGGTCAACAACACAGATGTCTTTCATTGAGCTGATACCAATTTCTATTGAGAATCACATCAAAATTTACTTTCAGTCTCCATTATTTTGAGTAAACTATGTGTCAGCGCTAATTGCCTAAGATTATTTTTGGTACATTCCCACAAAGAGACCATTGCTGTGCAAGTGTGAAGCGTTTTTAGGATGCTGTTACTATCTCTGTGTTTAAAAACACTGCCTTTGCTTTTATGATGACAGCCTAACCTGTCAGAGCTGCTTTTGCAGGAAAGGATGAATGTGTAAAGCTTTATTCAGTATTTGATCTTGCCATTTTGAGTAACTTCTGATGCTTGTTTCTCTTGCAGCCAAAGAATGTTCAGCAGCATGAAAAGGTTCAGAAAGCAAGTACAGAAGGGGTTGCTATCCAGGGTCAGCAGGGAACTAGGCTTTTGCCAGAACAACTCATCAGAGAAGCCTTTATCCTCAGTGACCTCTTTGATATTGGAGAGTTGGCAGCTGTTGAGCTCCTTCTAGCTGGTGAGAAGGGAAAATATTTAAGAGCTGGAGAAATACAGCTTAAATAGGGCCTTCTTATTTAAGTGTGTACTTAACATGAATGCATGATTCAGTCCAGGCCTTAGCTTCCTAACATAGGATGTTCTTAAAAAGAAATCTACTGTCACTGTAACGTAATATAACAACAATGTTCTGAACCTTAATGTTAATATTTTATGCAGCTGTTGCAAAAGGGGGGATAATTTGAGGGGGTTTTATGATTTACTTTCTCTCACTGAATTTAAAAATAGCTCAAAAATAACTGATTGAGAAGTTTTTCATAAAGCAATGTAATATATCCTGGGTCAAATGAAGTATTAATTACGCATTGATATGTGACTATTTGGATCATTGTCTAATAACTGATTAGTAAGAGAAGTATTCTGAAAAGTGACACATGCTTTACATGTAGAAAATTGATTTCAGAGCTATTTAAATATAATTGTTATCACTACTAGCTACTGTTCATAACTTTCTAAAAATCATTAAAGACGTAGCTTGCAAATTTGTCACCTTTGGAAAGCCTTCTTCAAGTCAACCTCACTTTCTATTTTGAATTTGACTTTTCAGTCAGAAAATTTCATTTTGAATAAAGAAAAGATATTTTGCTGACAATCAGCTTGAAATGATTAGTAAGATGGGTAGATATCAGTTGCAAATACCATTTGGACTTGGATATTTATGGACTTGGCCCTCTTTCTTTTAAGTTTTTGGATGTTTTAATAATTGAATGTAAATTCTAATAATAGCACCCAAAATATCTGTGATTTAAGTGCCTGAAACAAATCAAAATGATAGTGAATAACCATGGTTGCTTTGAATTCTACACTTGTATTTCAATTAAAAATTACCAAAGTGTATATATTCAACTTCCTATCACTTTTCTGTGCATTTTTGCTCAATAGGAGAACACCAGCAACCTCATTTTCCTGGCCTTACAAGGGGTCTAGTGGCTGTTCTGTTATACTGGGATGGAAAAAGATGCATTGCCAATTCACTGCGAACCCTCATCCAGTCACGCCAAGGCAAGACATGGACATTCGAACTCAGGTCTGTATTAGGGTGATGAGCTAATCAAAGCTTTTTGTTTTGAGTGCTTTTAGGACTAACTAGACTCAAGGGAATATGAATATTCCTGAATTTGTTTATCATAACCTGATGCATCTGCTTTCATGTTTGTTTTTTAACCATAATTTTTTTTTCTTGCAAGTTTTTATTGGATTATAAGGATATCAATTTTACTTCCAGTTTCTTCATGCTAATTCACCTTCTGGCTGTATTTTGTTTCAAACCTCCTCCCAGTCAGTGTTACTCTAACAAGTGGTGATTCCTCAGTATTTCAGAGACTGGGTTTCTGCCCTTGCTGTGTTCTGACCAACCACATCCTTCAAAACAGAGAATTGTGCTCCTGCCTTATGTACTATCTACTGATGAACATGTGCTAATGCTTCTTAACTTTAAAAAGAAAACAGTGTGCAGTGTTTACTTCCAAAACACAGTGATTGTTTGACTAGATAAAGATTAAAAGATGCGTTTCAGTGTAAATATAAATTCTGAAACAGAAAATAAATGGTTACTTTAGAACTTCCTCCACCACTTCAGTAATTGGATAATTACATTTACTAGTAAGGAAAAGATTGTGAGCTTGTGAGTTATGTGCATCTTATGTATAGTACTTTTTCCTTTTGATAGAAATCTTAACTAGCTGATCCATGTTGTATTCTCATGCTCCATAGTCTTGGACCTACAGTTACCTAAAGACTTTGTGTCCATTCAGCATAATGTTTTGAGAGGGCAGTGCTCACTGATTAGTGGTGCACTTCAGTTACTTTGTGTATAATGTAGTTATACCTTTTCTGTCAGCAAATACATTTCATGGAACTCATTGTTTTGGACTTCCTCTGTGACTGGAAATACTATAATTAATTGTTAAATCTATGTTCCTTCCATTCTAGTCAAGAGTTAATGTCCATGACAACGCGCTTTACAGATGACCTAATGGAGCAGGGTTTGACTCAGAAGATCCTCACTCTTGTGTCTCACATTGATTTGAACAATGAATTTGATAAACTCCAGAGAGAGCGAGGATTGGGCAGTGAGAAACATCGCAAAGAGGTAAATATTCACTGGGTGTGAATATTCTGAATTACTAATTACTGCACAGACTAGAACACACTTAGACTGCTTTTAACTTCCTAGTTTCTGTTCTCTATCTTTGCAAGCTCTGTTAAGGTCTGAGATCATAGCAGCTACTCCACAGCTTGTGCTATACCAGTGTGGGATCCAGATTATTTCCTGTGTTTGTTTTGCTGCTGCTCCCTGATGCTAGGGCATACCATATTTTTAGTGAACAAGTGTAATTGTGTAATCAACAACAGTAAGAAAGTAAGCCTATTATTTGCACTATGTATTAATAGGGGTTTTTTTGCTATTTTATTCTAAAGACTGTATATTAAAGACTGCCAGTTGACAACCAGCTGAACGTGAGCCAGTGTGTGCCCAAGTGGTGTGGAAGGCCAATGGCATCTTGGCTTGTATCGGGAATAGTGTGGCCAGCAGGACTAGGGATGTAATTCTTCCCCTGTACTCGGCACTGGTGAGGCCTCACCTCGAGTACTGTGTGCAGTTCTGGGCCCCTCACTTCAAGAAAGATACTGAGGTGCTGCAGCCGGTCCAGAGGAGAACAATGAGACTGGTGAAGGGACTGGAGGGAAAGTCTTATGACGAGATGCTGAGGGAGCTGAGGTTGTTCAGCCTGGAGAAGAGGAGACTCAGGGGGTGACTTTATCACTCTCTACAACTACTTGAAAGGAAGTTGTAGTCAGGTGGGGGTCGGGCTCTTCTCCCAGGCAACTAGTGACAGGACAAGAGGGCATGACCTGAAGCTGTGCCAGGGGAGGTTTAGGTTGGATATTAGGAAGCACTTCCTCATGGAAAGGGCGATTTAGACACTGGAATGGGCTGCCCAGGGAGGTGCTGGAGTTGCCATCCCTGGAGGTGTGTAAGGAAAGATTGGATGTGGCTCTTAGTGACATGGTCTAGCTGATGTCATTGAGTTGAGTCATAGGCTGGACTTGATGATCTCAAAGGTCTGTTCCAGCCTCAGTAATTCTGTGATTCTGTGTGAAATCATCTGCTCTCAGAACTACCCTTATCAGCACTATAGAGATAAAAATAGCAAACTAAAACTCACAGATTTATTAAAGCAAACTGAAACCAAGTCTAGTCAGGCAAATAATGCTCTTTTTAGTAATCCAATTGTGTTAATATGAACAGAAGCATTTCTAATACTGAAATAAGGACTGCTTGAAATGAGTTCTCATTTTTGTAATCCTTGAACTTAATTGAGACTGTAACTAACTGCAGAGCATGTTTCTAGTAGGAAGATTTTAAATGTTGTTTTAATTTCTGAACTTCTTACTAATGGGTGATCTGTCTAAAATTTTTTCTGTTAATAACCAATTTGTTTTCCACCAAATAACTGGTTTTAAACTGTTGCTATTAATCTAGAAACTATGTAAAGAATACCCTTCTGATTTACCTTCAGTTACCTTAATTTAACCTTAACATTTGTTTAATGCTTAATGCTAGAAATTCCTTTTCTTCCATTGAGGTAGACTACCATATTTCCCTCTGTGTTCATTAGAACTATTATTCTGCTGGAGTCTGTGTGCAAATCTTTTTCTGCATTAGAGATTTTTAGAAAGTTTTTCTCTTTATTACCATGCATGTGATTTTACTGGAGATAGAATGCTTATAGCTCTTTATTTTTTATTTAAACAGGTCAAGGTTATTTAGAAGCTCATAATTTAGCTAAATAAAATACAGTTTTACAAAGATGATTATGAAAGGCCATTAGTGGCTTTTTATTTCTTAGGGTATGTGTTGGTTTTGTTTTGTTTTTTTTTTTAACTTCTGCTGTTTTCATGAAACTTAAAGCAGTTAAAACTCAGATTGGGGGGAGGAATGAAGTTAACAGGTGAAGTAAATGTTTGTCCTTGTTTGAGAACAGGTAACTTTTGGTGCACCTGTTAGAAAAAAGACAAACTTTGTTTTCTGTTTTCAAGAGCCATTGTACTTAATTGTATCATAGTAAGCGATATTTTGCCCAATGAAAAAAAAAATATTTTTAGTATGAAAATGCTTGTTAGCCTTTTCGTTGGCGTGATATTTGTTCCTTATGTAATAGGGGATAATAGATTTCATTTACATATATGTTCAAAACTTGATACAAATATTTTGTCTGTGGGAAGAAAGTTTTAATTTTAAATGTCTTTCATATTTCTCAATGTTTTAAAATTTAGGTTTTTGTGTAGTCAGTTGAGGGCATCTCTTTTGGGTAAGGGGAGGACTATGGCCATATCTGGCTGTAACTACCACTGCAGTTAGATATTAGAGACAGGAAATGTGACTTCTGTGTAATACTTTTACTGCTAAAAAAGTTCCGTGTAGATTCATGTCTTCTGACCTTGACAGAGATGCTAGTTTGCACGTAGTCATATTCTAAGACATCTAGTCCTGCTTCGCATGAAATACATGGAAATATGAACGCATTTAATAAGCAGAAGTGTGTGTCTTCCATTGTTTCGCAATTAAAAAACCCCAACATTCTCTGTAGCCCCTGTCTTTAGAGTAATTTTTAGATTAGTCATACTGATTGACTGAGAAGGACAAATAGAACATGTTGACAGAATATTTATATTCACTGTTTTTTGTCTGTTTTTTTCCTTAAAGGTTTCTGATCTCATTAAAGAATGCCGCCAGTCCTTGGCTGAAAGTCTGTTTGTCTGGACCTGCCAGTCACCCCTGAGTAAGGATGACACTCTAATCCTCATAAGTTACCTGGAGAAAGTAACAGTGGAAGCTGATGGCTCATTGGACAGCGTGAACTTGTCTCTTCTTATGGCTCTTCTTTACTGCTTTGATGTCAGCTTTCTGGAACAAGGCACAGAGGATCGTGAAGGTAATGCTGGCAGGTTTCCCAAAGAGGTTATATGGTACAGGTGGATAAATTGTTATTTAAGCAGTTTTGTTATTGATCAGTAACAAATTGGTGGGATTTTGCATGTTTTCACATTCATGTACTGGGTGTTGATGTTGTGTTTGTTTTCATTGTTCTTCAAGATCTGATGCAGCGGCTCCCTCTGCTAGCAGAGAGACAGTATATAGCAACAATACACACTCGTCTTCAGGAGTCTCAGCCTTGGAAGTTACCAGGCCTGCAAGCTACTGTCCGGTTAGCCTGGGCGCTGGCATTACGAGGAATATCCCAATTATCTGATGTCACAGGTAAACTACTCCTAAAGTGCAGTTGCTGCACATTAGTATTCAGAGCTTGCAAGTGGTGTAAGTCACAGAATCTGTTACTTTTTTTGAAGTGTTAGTATTGACCTTTATGATAAAATTACCATTGGCACTCCTTCAAAGCCTTCTTAGTATGTGACTTTGGTGGTCAAGAATTGAATTGCTCTGAAATGTACGTAGATTTGTAAATAATAAGTTATCAGTACTATTGCATAGTGTCTCATTGAAGTGAAAGAGATTTTAATGTCCTGAAAAGTGTGAAAGATTGCATTTTAGCAGCTTTAGTATCATTTGAACATCTAAATTAAGAATAGGTTCATGCTTGTGACTTTTTACACCTGTAAATGTTAAACCTCAGTGTCTTGAGAGGAGAGATCTATTTTTAATTTTTTTTTTTTTTCCTCTCTATACTTCACTAGCTTTCCAGGCTCTGTGCTAGGTCAGAATTGAGGCTACTTCAGAGTATTTATTAAAGAAAATGTAAACATTATAATTAATGTTTAATTAAGGTCAGTTTGTGATTCTTGGTTTACAGCCTCAGATTTGATCAGGTAAATGGATTATGCACTTTAACACTGACTAAAGAAGAAAGTTGAGGTCATCACCTGATATTAACTCGTCTTTTCCAGTCTAGTGTTTTCCTGTACGTTAGGAAAAGAAAAGTTGATAGAAGCGTGTCAATTTGCATGTCAGCCAAGTATTCTGAAATATATTTTGCTTGATAACAGATAATAGGAATTTATTTTTTCCCCTCTTGTGATTTTTGTGGCCCAGCTCTTGCAGAATTCACTGAGGCAGATGAAGCAATGGCAGAGCTAGCAGTTGCTGATAATGTCTTCCTGTTCCTGACTGAATCTATTGTGGGGTCTGAAAATTTCTACCAGGAGGAATTTTACATTCGCAAAATTCATAACCTTGTCACAGACTTCCTTGCACTCATGCCAATGAAAGTAAGTTGTTTGTGTGAATAGCGGTTCTTGAGAAATGTGGGTGTCTCTTCTATAGTTCTAACATTAGAAGAGGGAGCATAGAGATTCAGATATGACCCTCAGCTTGAGGTGCTGCAGTTGGGAAAACTTGTTGACTTCATGGAAACCCAGTGGTTTGGGGCTTGTTTTCCACACTGAAGTGGAATGTGATTTTTAGAACACATTGTTGTGGTGAGACTTGCAAAGCAAGCTGTTGAGGTGGTAGTAGTTTTGTTTTACATTATTGAAATTTTAAGTGAATGCTGAAATTGATGGCAATGTATGTAAGTGTAGATTTTTGTTGTTGTGTTGGTTTGGGTTTTTTTTTGGATACAGACAGTGTAACCTATATTAACTTACAGCTTTTGTCTCTCATTTTTAATTTATTCTTTCACTAATGATCTTTTTCATATATATTTAAGAGGAAGGATTGTGCTTTTTTGGTAGTATCAATTGTTGGGAAAATGAGCAGCTGTTTTCACTAGAAGGGCAGAAATGCTGCAAAAGGGTTTTACAAAAAAAAAAGTTTGAAGCAATTACAACAGCCTCATTTGTGCAAGACCTTGTATCTAGACATGGAAAATTAAAATTCTATGAAAACTTTGCGTAATTCATGGAGGCTTTATCTTGTGACCTTCATTGTGTTGAGCTGTAGTTAGGGGGGAAAAAAAAGTAATTATTTGGCAATTCTGTGTGCAAGCAAGGGTTACAAAATATATTTTTGTTCATTGTAACCTCATAGAATGAGAACAATATTGGCAGGAAAAACAATATTTGAGCATTAAGAATCATTGAGGGCATATATGAACATGTTGTAGACAGCTTTTAGGTTTAGTCCTAATTTATTTATAATTTGCTGGTGTTGCATATTGTTTCCTCAAGCTGTCTTTTTAACCCAGAGGATATCCATAGAATATAATGTCAGTTCAAACAAGTTCATGTTGATAACTTTACAGCTGTATTTTTCTGCTGGAATGGCTGCCTGCATACAACACTTAACCATGCTGTTCACTGCATGTAGCCTTCAAAAGATGTCTAAAGTCTGTTATGTTCTCTGTAATACAGATACATTAACCTTTACGAATCTTTTGAATATATGAGGAATATGTGAGGTCTGTTTTTTATGGAAGCTCCTTAAACAGTCAAGTACAAACAGGTTTGGAACTGAAAATCACAGAATGGTTTGGGTTGGAAGGGACCTCAAAGATCATCTAGTTCCAAACTCCCTGCCATGGCAGGGACACCGCCGACTAGACCAGATTGCTCAAGGCCCCATCCAGTCTGGCCTTCAACATCTCCAGGGATGGAGCATCCACAATCCCCCTAGGCCTGTTGCAGTGTCTTACTGCCCTGAGAGTGAAGAGTTTCCTCCTAATTTCCAATCTAAATCTTCCCTTTTCCGGTTTGAACCCATTACCCCTTGTCCTATCACTACAGGCCTTTGTAAAAAGTCCCTCCCAAGCCTTCTTGTAGGCCCCCTTCAAATACTGGAAGGTCACAGTAAGGTCTCCCCTGAGCCTTCTTTTCTGCAGGCCGAACAAGCCCAGTTCTCTCAGCCTGTCTTTGTAGGAGCGGTGTTCCAGCCCTCTAATCATCTTTGTAACCCTCCTCTGGACCCTCGCCAACAGGTCTGTGTCCTCCTTGTGCTGGGGACTCCAGAGCTGGACACAGTACTCCTTTTTCATGAGCCAATTCTTTATTGGATGGTGTTGCTTTTTGAAAGATGAAATGTCTGCCTGTAATGATACCAGGTTTTATGAAAGGGGTATAGGTTGGTTTTTGAATGAAGGTAGAAGAGCTGGAGACTAACCCAGGCTGAGGCTGCTGCCATATTAGATTTAGAACAGATGTGACCCTGTCTCTTATATCCACAGAACTGTTTGAAAATCCCAAGGCTATTGGTTGGTTGGTACATCTCTCATCATTACATTACAGAATTACTTTATCTCTGGAAAGAGTATTTCTCATTTATCTTGCATTACAGTATTTTGCTTTGGTTCAGAGCTGCAGTTCATTGTAGCTAATGCCTAAATATGAAGAGGATTTTATTTTTTTCAGTACAAGCAGGATTTTATAATATAAGTTATAAGCAAAAATTGACTGTTGACTTGTATTTCAGTTTGATAGAGTCGGGTACTAGTTCCTTTACAGGAAAGACTTTGTTAGCAGGCAATAGGGATATAGCCCTACAAGGGAATTTTTTAACTGCTGTTAGTAAGTGGTTGACTCATGAACTTGGCTTTTTCTGCTGAATCTCAAATTTTAGGTAAAGTATCTGCTTTTCAGGATTTTTATTTACATAAATATCCTTTGTTCAGTTTTATTTAAATCTGTAAGTCAGCATTTTGACTCTTCTGTATAGTTTTAACAATTATGCTACTTGCCAGCAATGATTTGGGTAAATTTTTTGCTTGATTGTGTTACATTCGGAACTGATAATTAACTTCTGTAGTTCAGATAGTTCCTTGTTTCATTTATCAACACCCAATTTTGTCTGTGTATTAATTTTGTCAGTATACTAATTTGGCTACTTTGACCCTTTCCACAGTTATTTGTAATTTTAAGCTATTTCTTCATGATGAGACACAATTAATTTGCTGCTCATTCAGTTTTGCAAATTAAGATACGTTATAGACCATGAATCAGTCTCTATTGACCATCAGCATGTTTTAATTCTTGGTGTGTTGAATTGATTGCTTATTTCTGGGTTTTGTTCCGTAATGTCTGCATAATATTTAACAAAACTTACCTTTTCATCACATGGCTATTTGTTTTCTATAAACTCCTGCTGGGGTGTTTTGTCAAAGGATTTTTGACATGAAAATTAAATGTTGTCAGCTGTTTTTTGTTTAGTAATTGGTTTTTTCAACACAATTTTAGGATAGTGATTAAAGGGCTTTTTTTTAAATTGCAGTTGTACTTCCTCTCCCTGTTTTTTTTTTTTTGTACTGTACTTATTGACAAGTGGCAGTGCTTTTAGTTGTGACAGGCTGGGTCCAAAGTAATTTACATCAATCCAACACTTCTCAGAATGAAGTAGCTGTAAGTAGAAGTAGCCTTAAATGACTAAGAAGGGTGCAATCCATAGATCTGTATACAGAAAAGATTATTTTACGTTGTTCTCTGTTTATTTTCACTCCTTGTGGATAATGGTCCAACTTTCTTTGAAGCTAATCCATCTAGCTTTTGAAGTAGAGAGGAAAAGGAGCCACCTTTTGGGGCCAAACCAGAGGATCTGGTGAAGTCAGTTGGGAAAAACTGCTATTGTATAAGTTCAGGGCATTTGCTGTGAACCGAGGACCTTGGCAGTAGAATATGATTGAACATCTCTTTGATTGTACACTCTTGAGGGGAGGGGGGATTAGAAAAAAACCCTGAATATTCTTGTCATGTATATACAAGCTCATTTGCCTTTTTTTTTGGTTGTTGTTGTTCCAATTAGGCTGTTTAGACAATTGTGTTATGTCTATTCTGTTTCATTCTTAGTTAAGTATAGACCAGTGTTTTTCTCCGCTTCATGAATTGTGTAGGTGAAACAGCTGAGAAACCGTGCTGACGAAGATGCTCGCATGATCCACATGAGTATTCAGATGGGTAATGATCCCCCTATTTCCCTTCGGAGAGACCTGGAGCACTTAATGCTTTTAGTAAGCCCTATTTTATTTTAAGTTACTGTGGCAAAAAGTGATTGTGACTTTTCTTTGCCAGAACACCCTGATCTGAATGATAACATCCAGTGCTGGATGTTTTGGGTTACAGGATGGTTTTTTTTTTTTTCTTAAATATAGAGACTTGCTGTAGCTTCATGTAAAGGAATTAATTTACTGCCTTGGCTTCTGATGTTAATGAAGTGTCATTTAATTCTTGTTAAGTAATTGCACTGTTTCTTATGTTTGGAGAATTCTTGAGCTGAAGTTATTTTACAGAATACTTAAATTTCTAAAATTTATACTAGGATTATCTTCATGTCTCTATTATGTTAAGCCATCTTATTTTAACATAACTTAGGAATTTTAAGACCGCAGGCTATCACTGGGGTCGACATCTGACTAAACATATGGAGGTTCTTTGGAATGGAACACCTTTGTCTATCTAGACCTTAATGTTTACACAGTGTTTTATGTTTCTGTAAGTCTTCAAATTTCCCCCTATTTACTGTGGGTAAACTCAAATTAGTTTGTAGGGAGGTTTCGCCACTATTAACAATTATTGAATTGAAATGTTTAAATAATTTGAATGTGTTGGTATATATGTAATGAGAATTTTGGAAGACTGTTTTGTGTTTGCAGTAGAGTAGGCTAAGTAGGGTGACCCCATTACAAATTCCCTAATTTCGATAGAATTGTGACCCCAAGGGAACATTTAAAAGAAATGCCTTGTTTCTGTCATATTTTTTAATAAAAGAAAGTAATTTGAAATAAAATAAAATTGAAGGAAAATGTAAATTAATGTTTACTTAAATATTAGTTACTAAGGTTACCTAACTGCGCTTTCAAAATAAACTTCACATCAGAAAACAGATTTGTGTATTCAACTAGTGCATGTTGTATTTTCTGTTAATGAATAAATTGAAAATTTGTGTATTTCCCCTTCTTTAGCGTGAAAATGTACAAGTGTTCAATTTTCAATATAGCAGGCTTTAATATAAGGATTACTTGTCTTTTCCAAAGGTAGTCCTTTAGGTTATAGGACATGAATAGGAAAATTTATATTGAAATGCTTTATTAAATAGATCTGAGATACACAGTAAATTTAAATAAAGAACTAGAAGTGAAAATTTAGTCTGAGCTATGTTTAGATAATAGGTAAGATTTCTAATCCTGACACTGGCTAACTTGTTTTTAAGTTAAATAACCATTTGCATATCTTAATATATTAAAGAGAAATGACACCGTTTTGTTGGTAATGATTTAATTTATGGTAATTAGAAAGTTATGAAAGGTTTGCTTATATAAATATTTTTAGTTTTTCTGGCTGTCATTTGTGTTCTGATATTGCTGTTTAGAAGCTGTCATTTTCAGTAAATTTTGGAATGGAGCACCAGCTGTGGGATGCTTTGCCTCTCAGATGTGTTTAGCTTATCTAGAAGCTGTGCTTATTGTTGAAGTAACCATCTTTTCTTTACACAGTTGATATTTTTCTAAAATAACTTCCTTTCTCTGATAGATCGCCGAATTGTATTGGAAAGACCCCTTTAATCTGGAACTTGCCCTTGAATACTGGTGTCCATCAGAGCCTTTGCAGACATCTACCATCATGGGCTCCTACCTTGGAGTAGCTCATCAGCGACCTCCTCAGCGCCAGGTTATATAGATTTTGTTGAGTAATTACTTTACTTTCAAGTTACTAATAATAAAAAAACAGACAAAGTTTTTGGTATCCTTATTATAGCTAGCCTCTAAGAAAACATCTTTTGTCAGTGGCTTATCTGCACGTGTTCTGCTCTGCACGATGTGGCTATTGTTGCTTGCTCTAAAATGAGTTGCTGCCAGTCATTTGTGATTGTCAATGAATTCAGTATGAAAGAGTCCTGACAAACCTCTTTGAGAATTTTGTTTAGGTCTGATTTTGTTGCAGTTGCTAAATGAATTCTGCTAACAATGCTCTTGTGTTTTCTGTCTGATGACCTCTACATACCTTTTTAGTGTAACTGAGAAGTTAAGTTCCTAACTACAAAAAAACCCTTTTGGGGTGTAAAAATCCATAAGAATATTGTAATTATTTAAAGCCCAAAATTTACAGCCCATGAGAGGCAGAACTTAAAATTAGAATGAAGAAGCAATCTGAACAGATGAGGCAAATCTTTCAAAACTCTTTAGATACCTGGGATGATCTCAGCATTCAATGCTTCTTGAAGGACTGTGTAGTGTTAGGCAAAGTATGAGATATATCAGACATCCCAAGGCCCACCCAGAACAGAGGCAGCTTAAGTTTGGGCCTGGTGCAACCTGCAAACACCCTATTGTGACTCCAGGAGGAACTACTGTGTGTGTGAGTTACTGTGCAGGGGTATGACAAACATAGTGATTTTTTTTCCCAGTGTCACTTGATTTGTACTGTGAGATGTGTTGATAATACTGCTGTACAGTGTTTGTGAACTGAAGTAAATTTTACCATTAGAAGTACAGAATTGGGGAGTTAGTACACTTTGCAATAACATGAATTATTTTGTTTTGTTTATTTCTTCTTTGAAACATGTTTTTCACGTTCAGGCAGACTGAATAGACCAGCTTACAAAGGATTTTTTTTTTTTTTTAAATGAATTGTGATGCCATCCCTCTACCCAGCCCTGATTACACTAGAATCTGTTTTCTGACTTTGACTGCCTGTTGTTTTCCAAAAATACTCAGATTTTTTTATTTTTTTTTTTAAACACTTATCTTTATTTGTTCTAGGTTGTCTTGTCAAAGTTTGTTAGGCAAATGGGAGATCTACTGCCTTCCACAATTTACATCCCATACTTGAAAATGCTGCGGGGACTGGCGAGTGGACCTCAGTGTGCTCACTACTGCTTTAGTTTGCTAAAAGTCAATGGCAGCAGTCATGGTAAGAAAAGTGGCACTTCAGCCCTTTCTCAACTCTTTTTCTTTAGAAAAGTGCAAAGGCTCATTTGAAATGAATTGTGGCTTCATACTTCATAACATTTCATTATTAGTGCAAAGGTGAAATTGGAAGGTTTCACTTGAAAGTGTAATCTGGAAAAAAATGACTGATTAGGTAATTAGATGTCTGAGCACCTTAGCAAGTAATTCAGATGACAAAATGATGCATTTTTTTTAAAGGCTGTGTCTTAATAACATAGGAGATGCAGAATATCAGTATTGCTTATTGTAAGATACAAAATGAGTAATGTCTAAACTTGTGTATTTTGTAAATATAGCTGTCTTTTCTGAGCTGAATTTCTTTCAGAAGCACTTTGTTCTGTGATAGCACTTTGTCAAAATGAGAGATACTGGTCAGTCCTGTGTTTTGCATTAATTTTGCTTTGATCAAATTGGACACCCCCCCCCCACACACTTCGAAGATATAAATAATGCTGCAAACATTCTGATTCATAAAACAGAAAACTTATTTGTACTGGCTTTTTGTATTAACACCTTTCTGTCTCTATTAGAAAACTAAATAAAAAATTGCAACAACAACAAAAAATCCCAAACCAGAACCACTAGTTTTGGAAAAAACAGGTTTACTTTGAACTTTATTTTTTCCTCTAGACAAGAGGATTTTCCTTTTAAATTTAACTACCCTGCTTGTCAGCCTGTGAAAGAGTAAAAAGGAAATCTTGTCACCTATTTGTCATTTTTCTAGCGGAGAACATCCAAGGAGCAGGGGGCAGTCCTGTCTCCTGGGAGCATTTCTTCCACTCTTTAATGCTTTATCATGAGCACTTAAGGAAAGACTTGCCAAGTGCAGACAGTGTCCAGTATCGTCACCTGCCCCTCCGAGGAATCACACAGAAAGAACAGGATGGACTAATTGCCTTTTTACAGCTGACCACTGTTATAGTAAATTGGGTAAGTAACCTTTCATTTGGTTTTCTTTGTTAATACTTTTTTTTTTTTCCTTGCAAAACATCATCATTCAGCTGTGAAGTTTACTTGACTGAAAAAGGTGTGTAGGGCAAATTTACCTATCAGTTGTTGTCATCTGATTAGTGAACTTCAAAAGTATGGGAAGCATCAGGAATAACTGTTATGACTAAACATGCAGTCGGGGTGAAGCAGGAAGAGATGACACCTTTTCCCGTGGCGTAGCTGATTTTCTTGCTTTCCTGACACTTTGGTGTCATGGAGGTGTCTTTCAGAAGTGAGGTGTATTCAGGAGAAATAACTACGGAGTAGGGAAGTTTTTTGCATTTAATTATGAGTTTAAAAAGGCAAAAATAATAGATGAATTTAAAGAAAATAGTAGAAGTTTGACAAGGAAACTGATCAATTGTGAGACTTGCCTTGAGTTAGATTTAAAATGTCCCCAAACCAAAAGTGCCATGAATTGACCGGAAGAGGATTCCAAGAGAATAGAACTGGAACGCAGATTCTGTATTGTGAATTGTCTGGGTCATTCTGGATAGCGTGCATTCACCTCTTCAGTATCAACCACACTCTGCAGCCTAAAAATTCTGTGATGGAGTAAGATACCCTTGGCTTTGCTGACACAAACACGAGACAGATCAGTGAAACTAATTAGGCTTTAAAAAATTCATCTGTGGTGGTGGTGATAATGGGGTGTGCCTATGAGAGGTGTCACGTCAGCATTGGATAAATGTGGGGAAAAAGGATCTCTGAATATTTCCTGGTATCATCAAACCATAACCTGGGAAGAAGTAAATTCGTTCTAAGGATGCAAGGAATCATCATTTGATGAGGAGAGAGGTTTGTTCCTGCCCTGTTCATCTGAGAGTCTCAAATGAGTTTACTTGGTGATGACTCTGCTCTGAAATTCATAAATTGTATCTGGACATTTGCTGGGAACTTATAAGTTCATAATAAAAACATTGATAAAGTCTCTCTACCAATACTTGAAGAAGCTGTTTAGAGTGTAAGTTCCTTAAACTTATTTAAGACAAATTTAATGAATGTGCCTACTAAAAAAAATTGTGTTGTTACAAGAAGTTTATATTATGCACATCATTTTTCTGTATGGATAGGCAAAATTTTAGTACTTATGAGTCAATTAAACAAAAAGCCCAATTTAATAAGTTTGTTTGCTTTGGAATGGTCTGCATTCTTCTGATGTTTTGTGTACCTTCAAGTATGAAGCAGAGTTGTTGATACTGAACTGTGAGTTAGAGATTGTAAGACATGAATAATCTTCCAAGTAATAACTGCAGTTCTGTTTTCTGTTGAACTCTGTAGAGTGAGAATGCTCGCTTGGCTCTTTGTGAGCACCCTCAGTGGACACCAGTAGTGGTCATCCTGGGACTTCTGCAGTGCAGCATTCCTCCTATTTTGAAAGCAGAGCTTTTAGAAACACTTGCTGCTTTTGGAAAATCTCCTGAAATAGCTGCTTCACTCTGGCAATCCCTGGAATATACACAGGTATTTTAGGATTTTCAGTGCTGGGAGCTATAGCATCACAATTTGTTGAAATTCTGTGTATTAGTATTCCATTTCCTGCTACGTTTTCTTGTTGTCATTGTTGAATATAATTTTTTTTGCTTAGTTAATACAATTCTTATTTGAAACAATTTTGAAAATAACAGTATGGTTTTATGCCTCAGCTCTCATTGGCTGTACTTATTTTACATAAAGACAGGTTTCCTAACAGTTCTGTGTTCAATATGTTTTTTTACTCAGTGTATGTCATCAGTAATAATGTTCCGCAGGTTACATATTTTTCTGTTGGGGAGTTTTGCTCTTTTTTTGGTGTGTAATGTTCTTCCAGTGTGAGTGGTGCTCACAGAAAGGAAGAACTGGCTAAAAAGCACCATTTTCAGGCATTTAATTTTCAGAGGAACTTAAGTGGCCTACCAGTATCTGAAGGGGGCTGACAAGGCTCAGGAGGGACATTTTACAAAGGCCTGTAGTGATAGGACAAGGGTTAATAGTTTGAAACTGGGGGAGGGTAGGTTTAGATTGGAAATTAGGAGGAAGTTCTTCACTCCGAGGGTGGTGAGGCACTGGAACAGTTTGCGCAGGGGGTTGTGGATGAGGTGTTCAAGGTCAAGTTCAACCAAGCTGTGTGATGTGGTCGACACACTAGAGGGAAGGGATGCCATCCAGAGGGACCTTGACAGGCTGGAGAGGTGGGTCCATGCCAACCTCATGAAGTTCAACAAGACCAAGTGCAAGGTCCTGCATCTGGGTCGGGGCAATCCCAAGCACCAATATAGGCTGGGCAGTGACTGACTTGAGAGCAGCCCTGAAGAAAAGGACTTGGGGGTACTCATGGATGAGAAGCTCAACATGAGTCGTCAGTGTACACTTGCAGTCCAGAAAGCCAATCGTATCCTGGGTTCCATCAAGAGAAGCATGGCCAGCAGGTCAAGGGAGGTGATTCTCCCCCTCTGCTTCACCCTCGTGAGACCCCACCTGGAGCACTGCGTCCAATTCTGGAGCCCCTAGTACAAGAAAGATATGGACGTGCTGGAATGTGTCCAAAGGAGGGCCACGAGAATGATCAGAGGACTAGAGCACCTCTCCTACGAGGATAGACTGAGAGAGTTGGGGTTGTTCAGTCTGGAGAAGAGAAGGGTCTAAGGGGACCTTATTGTGGCCTTCCAGTATCTTAAGGGGACCTAGAAGAAAGCCGGGGAGGGACTTTTTAGGATGTCGGGTAGTGGTAGGACTAGGGGGAATGGGTCAAAACTAGAGGTAGGTAGATTCAGATTAGACATTAGGAAGAAGTTCTTCACCATGAGGGTGGTGAGGCGCTGGAACAGGTTACCCAGAGAGGTGGTGGGAGCCCCATCCCCGGAAATTTTTAAGGCCAGGCTGGATGGGGCTCTGAGTAACCTGATCTAGAGGGAGGTGTCCCTGTTCATGGCAGGGAGGTTGGAACTAGATGATCTTTAAGGTCCCTTCCAACCCTGACGATTCTGTGATTCTAAGTTAGATGGGGCCTTGAGCAACCTAGTCTAGTGGAA
This sequence comes from Brachypteracias leptosomus, assembly GCA_013401335.1. Classification (NCBI taxonomy): domain Eukaryota; kingdom Metazoa; phylum Chordata; class Aves; order Coraciiformes; family Brachypteraciidae; genus Brachypteracias; species Brachypteracias leptosomus. The sequence goes on from VYZX01018431.1 coordinate 92,934, forward strand.
GAAGTCCCTGCCATGGCAGGGGGATTGGAACTAGATGACCTTTGAGGTCTCTTCCAACCCGAACCATTCTATAAGTCTATAAATTGTAATTTACAGGATATTATTGCCAAATTTCACAGTTAAATGGCAAATGTCAGACACATACTAAAAGCCCTACCTTGTAAGAAGTGCTTTTTTCCTTCAGTCTTTATTTCAGAGAAAAACTTTAAATATGGATCCTAAGAAAGTTGCATATTGTTAATTCAGTGTTGTTAATTCAAAAATCATAATGGGATGGGCTTATTTTATAGTGTGTATTATGGTTGAGACTAATTGCTGTTTTATTTGGAAGAACTTGAGGCATTTGAACTGCAACTGCTGGCTTGTTTTTAATTACTAATAGACTCTGACAATACTGATATCTTATACTACTAGTATTTTAAATGTTCACCACCTTTGCTTTCTATATTTATGATATTCCTTAAAATAGTGTTGTAAGAGATAACAAGGGAAATGTCTTTCCCCTAGCCAATATAAGGAAAAAATCACTAATGTGAAAGTACTTCTGTTCGTTGTTTCATTTAATAGTAAACAGAATAGTAATGCAGAACTTCAAGGATGTAAAACTAGAAGCATGCAAGTGTATAATGCACAATCCAGCCTTTCAGACAGAAAAATCTTGGCTTTTGACCTTTTAAGAGATTTAGAAAACCTATTCTTGCAGCTATAAAGTAATGAGTACATTTTGGTCCTGATAGAAACGATGAAACATTTGGGCTTGATCTTAAAGATCTTTTTCAGCCTAAACAATTGTATGCCTCTATGGAAATGCACATTGATTATGTGAAATAATTGTTTGCCTGGTTTTTTTCATCTTTCTGTTTTAAAGATACTACAAACAGTGAGAAGTCCAGGCCAGAGACAAGCAATTGGTATTGAGGTAAGGGTTTCTTTGCACTTAGGCAGCCTCTCTGACCATCTGCATATGAGTTCAGGAAACACTTGCAGAGGCTGCATCTGCTGCTGTGTCCACGGGAAACCCTTGGAATAGGCGCTGTCATTTCACCACTTCTTAATTTACTCTCAGGCCTGCTCGTAATTTGTGGAAATCTTATCTATTTATGAATCTATTGCAGCTTTGTACTAGGAACAGAGCAGCATCTAAACCCTCAAGTTTCCTTATGGGCACTTCTTTTTTCTTTCCTATTTGTCTAAATTGGCCCCACTTTCGTTACATCTTAGTACAGCTCACTTCACTTCTATTAGAAGTGGTAAATAAAAGCCAAGTATGTAAATGTTGAGGCATATCTTCTAGTGGCTCAGAAATGAGTGAAGAGTGCATGCCTGAACTGAAATGACAGTGCTGTTGCTTCATGGCTTTTGCTTTGTTTGTGGTGTACCGCATACAAAAATGCAGCAAAGTCAGCTCACTGTAAAGTAATTCGCAGATGATGCCCTTATATTATTTGTTTTCCTATCTCAGAATCTTTGATTTTTCTCCTTCTGTTTTTGCTGTCTCCTTGGGAAGGTTGAACTGAATGAGATTGAGTCCCGATGTGAGGAATATCCTTTAACCCGTGCCTTCTGTCGACTCATCAGCACCCTGGTGGAGAGTTCATTCCCCTCCAACTTGGGAGCAGGTCTCCGCCCACCAGGCTTTGATCCCTATCTCCAGTTCCTCAGGGATGCTGTGTTTCTGCGGTTCCGCACCAGAGCTTACCGGAGAGCTGCTGAAAAAGTAATTTTTGTTTGAATTTTTTAAGGATGTAGTTAAAATGATCTGGCTCTGATGTGGCCTACATCTGTTTGAGCAGCTGTGCAAATTTGATGCAGCAGAGGTAACCTGGAGCAGTACATAGTGCTTTGATTCTGTAAACAGACTGACTCACAGGTCATCAGGATCTATGAACTACTTCTAAGGAGCCTGTATAAAATATCTCTTAAAAAAAAAAAAAAAAAGTTTGTTATTGCTAAATTTCAAATTGTTATACAGGATTCTGAAAATCTACTGCATGACATAATGACTTCTGAACATCACATGCCCAAATCCACAAGTCAGATTTGTCCTTTCATTATTGTTACTGCAGATAATATTTCTGACTTGATGAACCAAGGAATTTGAGTTTCCTTTATGATTCTTCTGAATGAAAGCACATGCTATAAACTATACCCTGGAAGCTATTAATGATCTGTTACTTGCTATATACCTATTAAAGCCTCTTTATTGCTTGTAGTTTCAATATACTTACATGTGTATTGTATAATAGAGCCTAAAATAGGCAATAAATCTGTTTTAGTGTTCCATTTTACTTCAGAAAGCTTGGCCTTTCAAATTATTTGATAAGATGAATTATAAATGTTGTTGGATAGTATTTCAGAATTAGATAGTCATGCCAAACTTCTGATCCATCACTACACAGCCTGTTGTCATCCTGGTCTTGTTGCTGCAGTATCAGTCTTATTCTGTGTATGACTTTTTTTTGTTTTGTTTTGTCTTTTAATTTTGTGATTATCTGCAGTGGGAAGTAGCTGAGGTGGTTCTGGAAGTGTTTTACAAATTGTTGCGAGACTATGAACCTCAACTTGAAGACTTTGTGGACCAATATGTGGAGTTACAAGGTTAACTTGTTCATTTGTTCACTGTCAAACAGAATTGCAACTTGTTTTGCTCTCTTGCCTGTATCTTGTGATCTTGTTTAAAATTGCAAGTAAGCTGGTGGAAAGCTAGGTTGGAAGATGTTAAAAAAAAAAAGTCCATGTACTAGTGGGAGCTGTGTTGTCAATTCAATAGGGCTTCATGTACACTATTTCCTACTTCCCTTGCTCTACTTAGGAGGATGACATCCATCTCTCTTGCATTGCTGATTTGATTAAAGAGTGGCATTTGACACTTAAAAACTACCTTGGTTTTGGGCTTGTTCTTCTGGATTTCTTTGGTCTATATCTAAATCACTACTATTCATAGGGTTAATTTAAAGGTGTCAGTGTATTTGATGTATACTCTAATATTAAATATTATTGATATATTACTTGTTCAGAGCAGTCAGTAGCAGTGGAATTATGATCTGAAGTAATTTAATTCTGGACAACTATTCTTTAAAAGGCCAAAGTAGATGGCAGTTGCCTCATTATAGGAAATATTAAGGCTTATTTGAGCTGCAGATTTTTTTTGATACAAAGTTTCTTCTTAACTTTGAATGCCAGCCTGATGCCTGTGGATTGGCTTGTAGCAGTAGAGAGCTATAAGAACCACTTCTGAAATGAAGAAAAAGAACTTTAAGACAGCTCTCCAGTGAACTCATCTCAATCTGGGAGACCTCTGTGCTTGTGCTTTGAGAAATGGTTCTTGGCAGCTTAACTGAATTGAGCAATTTATCTCATCCCTGTCCTCAGATAGTGCTTCAGTTCATACGGTTATTTGTGGATTATATGATATATTGGAGAAATGGGTTAAAACTGGTATTTTTTTTTTTTTTACTAGATCAGTTTCTTGAACTGATTCAGTATGTCTCTCCACAGTGGCATGTCTGTTGTGTGTTAAGGGACAGCACAGACATGAACAAATGGAAGGAGAAGGGGATTGTTCAAGCTGATGCCAAAAGAAACTGCACCCTTGTTCTCACTTGCATATTAAAAAAGATTCTTGCTGCTCTTCTGCTTTTATCCACCATAGTTTTCTAGGAGACTAGATAAACCAGAAACAATAGTCTTGACTTTTTCTTTTATTTTGTTTTATGAGGGTCTTTGAGTTTTAGGCTAGTATTCTCAGTTTTGTGTATGTTGTTGCAACAGATATGCAAGTATCTGTATATGTTGAGCATCAGAGGTTCAGTAGACCTTCTTAGCTTTGATTTTTGGAAATGTTTTTTCCGTCATCCAGGGTCTTATGGAGGTTTGGGGGAATGCATACTTTTTCCAGTTACTTTTCAGTCTTGCAAAACCATTTCCAATGCATTATAAAATCCTAGCATTGATTTGAATTCAAGGTCAGATTTACTTAGGGAAAATCTAACTGGTTAAAGTTGAAATCGTGCTGTCAGATATTGAAAAGTAATGGTAATTGCCATTACTCTTCCCAAGTTCAATTGCCTAAATGGCTTATGTGTAAAGAAAGCCTCTGAAGACTTTGTATGCAGTACGTTTCATCTATTTAGATGTTGCTTAGAACAGCAGGGACTGTGGACTATTATATTTTGTAGCTCAGGCTAGCTTGAGTAATTGAAATCTTTTCTATTAGATGTTACTTTTTTTTTCCTTCCTCTCTTTAGGAGAAGAAATAATAGCATATAAACCACCTGGATTCAATTTGATGTATCATCTATTGAATGAGTCCCCAATGCTGGAATTGTCTCTTAGTTTGCTAGAAGAAGGGGTTAAGCAGCTTGATACTTATGCTCCATTTCCTGGTATGTGCATAGAATTTATTTTTCACGTGAAGTTAAAATGCATACTAAGTAGGATTTAAAGCTGACATTGTGTATCTTTAACTTGATGTTGGTCTCTTGCATATAAAAATTGTTTTGGGGGAATTTTCCTAGTAGTAAACAACTAACAAGTTCTTTCTTGGAACAAGGTTGATGAATGAGGTTTATGAATGTAGTCTATTTAACTGCTCCTTTGTTTTTCTTATGATTCTTTCTTGTTTGTGCACTGCAGGGAAGAAGCATTTGGAGAAGGCTGTACAATATTGCCTTGCACTTCTAAACTTAACCCTACAGAAAGAGAATCTGTTTATGGATCTGTTGCGGGAGAGCCACCTTTCTCTTATTGTCACGCCACTGGAGCAGCTGCTTCAAGGAATCAATCCTCGCACTAAGAAGGCAGATCACGTGGTGAATATCGCTAGGTATGTGCAAAGTACTGTGAAGGGAGAACTTCTGAAGATACAGCAGTGTTCAGATCCTGATCCTTCCATTCGTTTTACTAACTAGTGCTTCTCTTTGCACAAATAATATCTGGATTTTTTTTTTTTGGTGGGGGGAAGGTGGTATGATCTGTATATTGTCTAGTGCAAGATTAGGATCTGCATTTATTATTATATTTATTATTATAGTGTTTCTTTGTGATTTTCTTCCCCCCCCCCCTCATGATCTCTTCCTGGTTGCTTTACGTACAGCAATTCCCTTGTATATAGTTTTCAGTTTGCCCCAGACTTTTTTGTAGAGTGGAAGAGTAAGACTTAACTGGGTTGCTATTGGTCACTTAAATATTTTGCAGTATTGTCCATTAGTAGTTATATTACAAGTATCAGATTACTAATCTGAAACTCCATTTCAAACGTGAAACTTAAGGATTTCCACTTCCCACTGACACTCCTGTTACTGTTTGATTTTATAATAACTTTACAGACAAACAAACAATTGAATGCATAAAAAAAGCCTTGATAGTCTGACATAGAATGCATGAAAAATTTAACATGTTTTTTTCATCAGGAGGGGTATTAAATGAATCTGCAGCTTTAATGCTATCTTATGTAGTTGTTTAATTTCTCATCTGTGCATTACCATCTTGAAATTGTTGATAATTTTACTATTTCATTACAATAATCTTGTCTTCTTCAAGGTATCTTTATCATGGAAACAACAATCCTGAATTGGCTTTTGAAAGTGCCAAGATTTTGTGCTGTATTTCCTATAATTCCAACATCCAGATAAAGCTGGTTGGTGATTTCACACATGATCAGGTAAGTGCCAGTTTCTTTGGATCTTGAAAGTAGTGGAGAAATACTAGTGCTTCGTAATGTTACTCTAAAGTATAGGTTTCTAGATCAAGTGCATCAAACCAATTTTTTTTTCTTATATTTACTTACCTCTAAAAGTCTTTTACTGTGGCATTGTGAAAAGCAACTACTTCATTAATTGAAAATAAAACAAAACAACCCTCTAAAGAAACCAAAATCATGGATGTTTGAAAGAAGGAAAAGCACAACATTCTTTGAAATACTGAGACTTTCTTGACTTCATAGTCTTCAACCTGTGAGGATAACAGTAGATTTTTAAAAAAAATTATTATTTTTTTATTTCAGTGGCTAATTGCTAACCTATGCTTAGAACAGCTATGACTCTTAATTCCTGTTTATTAACTAAGTTATATAATTTTTGTCTAGAACTTCTGTCAACTTAATGAAAGGTATTGGTTTTAATACTCTTAAAATCCTCTTTGTTTCTGTCCTTTCGTTGTTGAATACAGAGTATTAGCCAGAAGCTGATGGCTGGGTTTGTGGAATGTTTGGACAATGAAGATGCAGAGGAATTAATTAATCCAGATGAGGGTATGTAAAAAGCTTTTTAAAAATGGCTTACGCTGTTGTCTTTTGCAGAGAGTGAAATTAATGAAAGAGGCAAAGAAAGTGCTTTTTCAGTTAGAAAAACACCTTTCTTGTGGTGTTTTCTGTAGAACTGGACCTTTAACAGAATCAAAAACACTAATGTGTTGTTGTTATGTCCAGAGTATAATGAACCAATTACAAACAGTCTGTTTTCAGAAGACAAGTATTTAACATTGCTCTGGATGTATTATTTAGAGCTGTATTAATAGTAATTTGAAATTTTGGTCTTGTATCCCTCTGTACTACTAATAAAAGTTGATGCCTTAGCTTTGGATTTCTTCACTTCATTATTCACCTCATCTTCCCCCCCC